>JANPWX010000363.1:206018-349622 GCA_024734555.1 Trochalopteron elliotii
CTCTCCTCTCCTCTCCTCTCCTCTCCTCTCCTCTCCTCTCCTCTCCTCTCCTCTCTTCTCCTCTCCTCTCCTCTCCTCTCCGTTTCGGTTCAGTGCTGCCTGCAGGACCACCTAGACACTTAAAATCATCCACTCTGGCCTTGCTTTAAACAAAACAACAAATAAGAGAGGGGGAGAAAAGATCTCGGGAGGCCGAGGGGACGGGGAGAGCCCTCGCTGGCTCCCAGGTGTAGCTGTGCGATCGCCAGGGAACTCTGCTGCAGGAGAGACAAAGACAGAAGGGGAATTAAGTGATGTTAAAAAACTTTATTTTAAAGGACACATTAAGCCCATAGAAGTCTCTGAGAGATATTACTTATTTCTGCTTATTAGTGATAATAGCCCAGTAAATTTGCTATTGAGTGTATCAAAGGCATTCAAAGAGACTTTGAAACATCAAAAAGATTGCAATTCTGATTTTACGGTTTTATTCCAGGCCCGACCTCCTGGCTACATTCCTTGATTGTAGTGTTTAAAAGTAAGCGGTGATCAGAAACACATCCTCCTCCTCCTCTTCCTCCTCCTCGGGCCGGGCCGGGACCCCGGCGGGGCTGCAGAGGGCCGGCGAAGGGCTGCGGGTGGCGGCCGGTCCCGCGGGCAGGGCTCCGCACCAAGGCTCCCCCCGCCGCGGCGACCTCACCGCCTCTCCTAAAAAATACCGCAAAACCATTCCAAATGCTTATAATGCAAAACCTTGAGGTGAAGGCAGCCCAGCCCCGGCTGCTCCCCGTCCCCTCGGGGGGCTGCAGGAGCCCGGTGCCGCCGGGGGTCGCGGGCTGAGCTCCCCGCGCTGCGCAGCGTTCCGCAGCGAGGAAGCCCCGGGGCTTTTGATGTGTCTGTAATTTACCCTTTTTATTTTTTTTTCTCTCTTTTGGTCCTTAATTCTACCTCCTCGTCTCTCCTTTCTCCCTTCACACGCCTCTATTCCAGTTGGGGTGTTTTATACCAACATCAAAGGGACAACGCAGCCTTTATTATTATTATTATTCCTTTCTCTCTCTCTCTTTTTTTTTTTTTTTCCCTTTCCTTTTTTATTAGGGCGAAATACTTCATTATTCCTGAACGCTCCTCGTTCGGAAAGCTAAACAAGAAATAACGTGCAGGGTCTGTGCAGGTCCACGCTGCAACAAGGCAACATGTGTACGCCTAAAAGCCCCGAAATTAAATCCAGGTTGATCCCAATTTAAAAGAGGAGAGAGAGGGAGCGGGAGCCGGCTCTTTGAGTGGGTGAGAGAAAGAGGGGAAGAGATGAGTAGCTGGTAATTATTGAAATATAAGGATGAGATTAATTCAAAGGAAACAAACTATGAAAACAATTGGAGCCGAGTGAAAAGCAAAACCCAGATTAGAATTTGCTTGTGGTTTGTTGTCTGTCTGCTTTCTTTCCTCCTCCCCACCCATTGTCACAGTGCAAGGCAATGGGATTTGCACACTTGAGGTGTAATAGCATTACTGCATTAATTAAAATTTTCATTTCACGTCCAGATTGTTTACTTATCTGCTGGAAACATATGTCGGGAGAAGTTGAGATTCTGGATTCTGCTCCGCTGCCCAAGGTGCAGCGCAGTACAGGGGGGGAGAGGATGACTTCAGATTTTTTTTTTCATTGCATCCTCCAGCCTTATCTCTCCGCTGTAAATTATAAGGAGACTCCATTGAACTGAATATGAAGATTATATTTGCGAGCGGCGCGTCCTGGAGCGGTCCCGGTCCCACTTTGAAATGAAACAAGCCTTGCGGACCCCGACATCCCCACCTTCTCCTCCCTCCCCGTGAGGTCGCAGCCCCCCGGGAGTGGGGGGCGGCCGCACGAGACCCCCCGATCCCGGCCGGCTCCCGAGGGAAGGGAAGAAAGGAAGGGAAGGAGCTCCGCGCTGCTCCCGGCCGGCCCCTCGCTCCCGCCCGGGGAGAACCGCGAAGCTCCCCCGCCTCCCAAACGCTGTCCTTGCCGAGACTGCCCCCCAAAAAACGCTCCCGGGGAGGGCGAGCATCCCCCGTCCGTGCCGGTGGGACAGCGGCGGGGTCGCGCCGTCGGTGCGGGCGCTGCCGGGCTCCGGCGGGGCGACGGATGCTCAGGCGCCCGCAGCGCTTTTGGTGGGAAGCGTCTGTTTGTCTGTCCCCCCTCCATTTTTTCTCCTCTTTTTTTTTTTGGGGGTGTTTTATTTTCCTATTTTCTGCCTTTTTAAAAAAAAAAAAAAATTTAAGAGACCCCTGAGAAGGCAGCGAGGTGCCGTCCTCTCCGCCGGGTCTATCTGTAATTGAATCTAGGTCAGTTATTCTAAAGCATGGGAGAGGCTGATTCCCTCTTTCCGACATCAGCCCGGAATTTGGGAGGCGAGGGGGGGGTGGGGGGGAAAGGGGGGAGGGGGGTCTTGCAATTTCATTTAAAATGTAATGGTGGATGAACCGATAAGCAAATAGGGGGGAAAAAGGCTCTGCTTAAAAGAAAAAAAAAAAAAAAAAGGCATGCTTTTAATATGCTTCCAGATGGGGGGAAAATGATTTACATGGGAGTTTATTTCCTCTTTGCTGATATGAAAGAATTACAGATACAAAACCCACTGATCTATAGAATAAAAAAAAAAGAAAAGAAATGTTATTTTCCTGTAAAGGTATCAGTTCATTTATATTCATTTAACCATCCATCCATCAATTCACTTTCTCACTCCCTGCACATTCTCTCTGCCTCTGGTAAACCTACCCCACCAATATACTTTTCTGGAATATACAATGAAGTTTCCTTAAAAAAAAGAAATTATATGAGATTCAGCTGGAGTAGGTAAAGTGAAGTTTCCCTTCTCCTCCTCTCCCTAGCTCCTCTTTTATGTTCCAGACTTTGAAGAAATTAGCAATGTGAAAAAGAAAATGGTTTAGTTGGGAAAAAAAGAAGTCAGTGTATATCTATAAGTAATATATGCAGCATAGGTGTTATAGATGTGTCTGTGTGTATATATATACTATACAGAGAGCAGGGTTCATGTGCTCAACATGTATGTGCTGCGTCCCTGTGCCTGTGTGATACCAACAGCTCGTTCTCTGCCTTTAAAATATAACACACACATATTGTACAGCTATTTACAGCATTCATATATCCACGGCCCCAGCTTTAACCACCCACCCAGCCTGCGTATGCTGTAGATATGCAGCGATATATATGATACCCCCACACAGGCAGACGCTCTGAACTGGAGAACAGCTGGATTTAAATATAAAATATTTCTCTAAATTGCCAGCACCTGTCCTTTGGGAGGGCTGGGGCTCCCACTGTGCCCATATTTTGGGTGTTCTCTGGTGCAAGCTCGGCCAAGCACAAAGCACAGGGCACGGCTCAGCCTCTGACCTCCCAAACCCGAGGGCCACCACGGCTGTATTTGTTTGTGTTCTGGATGGTACCTGGAGCTGGGATCCAAATTCCCTTGCAGGAGAATTTGGAGAGCAAACCTAAACCTTTCCCCCGACACCTCCAAGAACCAAACCAACCCCACCTGGGTGAGCTCTTCCCGTGGCTCTGCCTCGCCAGGCGGGTGTGAGGTGGGGACAGGGGTGACTCCCTTGTCCCTGTGCTGTGGGCGTGAGGTGGGGATGGGGGTGACTTCCTTGTCCCCGTGCTCTCGGTGTGGTGGCCCTTCCTGGCAGGAATGGCTCCAGGAAGGATGAGCTGTGCTCCCAAAGACAGAGCCTGCCAAACCATCCCTCATTCCTGGGTGCCTTCGCCGAGGCTGGGAGTGGAGGGATGCAGAAAAACTTCTTTTTCTGCTTTAAATGCAGTGGCAAGAGCTGTGTAAGAAGTGGCTTTTTTTTTTTTTTTTCTTGTTAAAAGCAGGTAAATAGAGAGACAGACAGATTTGGAAATGCTTCTATATATATATAGATAAAAATACACGTCTTTATCTCCAGCCAGATACGGATACAGATCCGCACAGAATTTTCCTGGCGGTGGCCGTAAAGGAGCTCCTAGCCTGTGCTCGGGGGGTCCTTTCCCAAAATTCCCTGTGCAAATCAAGGCAGCAGGCAATCCCCCCCAGACCAAACAGGCTGGTGGCACTGGAGAAGCCAGCTCCTGCTGCGTACCTGCCCTGCACAGAGCTCACACGTCCATGCTCCACATCAAAGGCTGGAGTTCCCAGGCTCCGTGTTGGAAGTGACACCTGCAGATGTTCCCCTGCCTCGTTTTCCCAACCCAGGCCTGAACAAATACATAATCATATCACATAGCATAATTAATAGTGCTATCACCATGAAGGACTCTTAAAGGGAAGGCTGTTGGAAGAGAGTTCCTGAAGATAATCCTTTTAAAAGGTTCCCTTAAAATGCAACCACTAGCAGGAATAAGGCAGGTTTAGTTCCAACATCTTAATACCTCCACAGAGCAGAGTTTTAGATCTTGTAAATGTCTTTCCTTTAATAGTGGCTTGACTTTGGATTTGGGGCTTGCACTTTTTGGAGGATCTTGCTGCTGTTGTGGTTCTCAACAGAGAAGGTCCTTGAGGAGGCCCAGCCTGGCTCCCTGCTCAACTGACCTGTCAGGGGCTCATAACTTCATTCCTGGTGGAATTCCAGTGTGGTCCCATCCTGTCTGGGCTGGTGTCCTGCACTTGTGTCTAATGACCCATTTTGAACAATTTTCAGGATGCTGCTTAATTTGTTTTTTCCCTTATTCTGGATGACACCTCAGATCCTGGCCCATGGGAAACAGGGTTCAGCTGCTCCCCAGCTCTTTCCTTAGGGCTGTCTCCCAGCTCCTCCACCGTGCTCAGAGAATTCCTGCGTGGCGTTGGTGCCAGGATTGGTGAGTAAATCACTTTATTTTGGCATTCTCAAATGATGTCTGTGTGAAATGAGCAGAGCCACAGAGTGATCTGTGTGTCCAGGGGATAAATGGGCACCAGTGAGCTCTGCCTGGTGCCCCCTCAACCCTTTTCCCTCAGCCTGCCATCCCAGGAGCTCTTCCCATGGTTATTTGGCATCCCCACATTTCTCATGATTTGCATGAAGAGGGCATAACTTGAGGAACTGGGACCACCTGGTAGAGCAGACCCCTGGTAGGAGGCCCTGGGAACAGCCAGGTCCTGCCTTTTGATGTCACTGCTTTTCTGGAGCTGCATGCCAGGATCCAGCCTCCTGGTTTTCAGCAGGAAAAGTTTAGATTTGTGAAAAATGTTGTCAAATTGGCATGGAAATAAGTGAGGGCTTCTGGAGGAAGGGATGACGGACACCTCTTCCCAAGAACAAGAAATAAAAATTCAAAATAAAAATGAAATTCATCTAAATCAGGTATTTTTTTTACTTTGTCTTACAGCTGTGGACAGTCCTTTAGACTATCCCAGTGCAAATTTCTCGGTCGGTGGCAGATTTGATGTCCGATCTCTCTAACCCCACAAGGCCTCTGGAAAATCAGGGATCTCTGGAAAATCAGGATTCCCAGGGAAGGCTGTTGTGCTGTGGTGCTGCGTGTAGGGAAAAACAATTTGAAGCCAACAAGAGGTCTTTTCTGTGCTCTGGCTGTTGTCCCCTCTCTAGGAGGGTGGCACTGCTGCCGTTTGCCCAGCGTGGTCAGAGGTGGTGCCACCAGAGCTCAGCCCCTCCCTGCAAGTGACAATGGTGAAACCTTTTGGGTGTTGCAGGAGAGCAGGGTCAGGTCGCTGGTTGCTTAAATATTTTTGGCTCTGTTGGTTTTGAAATAAGCGTGTGAGGCAGAAAATTTGCTGCTGCCACTCATCACCCACCAGGCACCGGGGGTGGCACTGCTCGGCCAGCAGGGATGGGAGGATGAGGGGACCCACAGGGGACACACAGGGGACACACAGGGGACACACAGGGGACCCACGGGGCTGCCCTACCCGGGTGGCACAGGGGGTGTTGCCCATCACTGGGTGTCAGTGAGGAGCTCAGGTCTCCTATCGCCCGCCAGGGTTCCCTTCCCTGACAGAGCTTTACAAACCAAACCTGCTCTGGGTTTGAAGAACCTCCCTGCTCCCTGCTTGCCCAAGTTTTATTTTTCCTGGTTTATCTTTTGGCTGCCACATCCAGGTTTTCTTCCTTCGCAAGGTCAGAGCCCTCTGATTTAGAGTGTTTAATTGCTTCTAATTTCTTCAAATTTCCGTGTTGGCATTTTAATGTTTGCCTCCCTCCTTCCCTGTGAGCTATTAGTGTAAGTCAGTTTTTTTTTCCTGACATAGACAAGGGTTTTTCCCCTCTCCTCCTACTCCTTCCAGCCCTACTTACACGGGAATTCCCCCAGCAGGCACTGAAAGAAGAAAGGGAATTAGATCTTTATCAGAGCCTTACTTTCACCCAAGATTTCCTTAGATCAGGGAGTTAAATAGAGGCCAACAGAAGCCAAACAAATGCTTTCTCTCCTACCTAGAAATAACCCTCCTGCAGCTGAAAGTATTCCCTCTCCTCCTTCAGAGGCAAACCAGCAGCTGGTGTGACTGTGTGTCCATCTTTCAGAGGTACCAGTGTCAGTCCCCTGTCATGGTTGCATTTCAGGGGTTCTCTCTTTTCCCACCAAGTGCCAGGCAAAACAAGAACTACATTTCTAGCAGAAAAAAAAAATAAATAGAAAAATGGAGAAAAAGAAAATGAAATCCCAGTGTTGCTTCGAATCCCTGCCAACTTTCCAGGGCCTTCGTAACTCAGTCAAAAATAAGGCCACAAACCCATTTTTCCTCATTTGCAGGTCACCTTGAAGGGTAGATGAGGAGCTCTTTCAATAGCATTTCTTTCAAGGGGATTTCAGTGAGGAAAGTAGCAGTGATTGAAATTCCCTGTTTCCTTCCAGCTCCTCAGGTTTTCCTGGAGGATATACAAACACCAGGGCACCTCCCCACTGTGGATTTTCACTCTGTTGCGGTGACATTGCCTGACTCGAGGAACTACGGAGGTTTGGCACAAACATGCTCTAATATAATTTTTTTAATCACCTCTTGGCCTTCCAGCCCACACATTCCTCTTCAAATAGCAGCAGGGCTGGAGGAGATGCCTACAGAAAAACGGGACAGCATCCTCTTCCCACTCAAACACAGCTCCTCCGTGAGCTCTCCGTGATATCCTGGTGAAAAGCACCTTCCCAGCTGAGCAGATAAGAACCAAAAACCATGGAAAGGAGGTGAAAATGAGAATAATGAGGAGAAGAAGTGCCCTGATGCCTTCTCTTTTGGGGACAGGACAATGGGTGGGTGCTTTAGTGGCACCAGGGTGTTTCTCTCTGCTCCCAGCCTGTGCCGATGCTCCTCCCTCAGTGTGGAGCCTAGTGGGGACAGGGCCCCACAGGTCCCTTCCCTCGCTGGGAATGTGGGAACAGAAGGCCAAATTGTCCAGGTGCTTTAGTTTAGTTCAAGTGCTTTTCCCAGCCTCAATTAATAAGTGATGAGCAAACCCTTCCCTCCCCTGGATAGACACAGACACACACATATACCTGTGTGTATAAATAGATCTCTTTAAATTTAAATAGATTTATGCCCAAGGACAGGAGGGTGGGTATGAGGTCATTACAAAGAAAGAAGGTGTAACACCTCCATATGTTCTGTTGTGGGGATTAAATCTATAGCAGGTTGTGTGCAGTGCTAATACTCCTATTAATTTCTATTTTTCATTGTTGTTTGCACATTTGTCAGGCTCCGATGAAGGGATAATGAAGCGAGTGGATGTTAACTGCAAATTAATCAGCCCTGTCTCGGAGTGTAACACAGGTTCCTGTTTGCTTCCCCTCTTCACCCAGGAATGATAACACACTTTATACATCCCTACCAGGAAAACCTCTTGGATGCTGTGACAGAGCAGAGAAAGAAAGAAAAAAGAAGAATGAGAGACACCCTGGCCGAGAAACTTCCAATTCTCCTTGAAACTGTTGAGTTTGAATTGTAAGAAAGCTGAGGAAGCTGAGGCCGTGCTAATTTTGCAAGAGGAGCTTGTTGGCAATGCTGTGTTGGCCATGGGCAGGTTGGCTCTTTTGTTGTCTTTAACTCCTGAAGTGTCAGATCCTTTTGAGAGTTTATTTTTGTAGCTGGGGTGTGTCCCTGCCCATGGCAGGGGATTGGAATGAGATGACCCTTAATGTCTCTTCCAACCCAAGCCATTCTGTCATTCCCTGACTCCCTGATTAACTGGTGCTGTGCATGAGGGACAGACGTATTTACAAATATTGGGACTTTTTTTGTTGAAAATTGTCTTGCTTTACTTTGGAGCTTGGTGCCTGTGAGCCTGGTCTGTTTGTGGTGTCTGGTGTGAGGTTTCCTTGTGCTGGGATGAATGGAAACAGGCAGAGAAACCCCAGTTCCCTTGGGAGAGACCAGAGTGGGAACTGAGGCAGAGTCAGTCACCAGCCCCACGAATGCATCCCCTCATGGACACACACTCAGGGTACCCTGCCTGCATCCCTTGGGCAAACTCTGGTGCTTTGAGCACCTGCTTTTTGCAGTTTGGACTTGGAGCCAGGCAAACATGGGAATTTCTGCTTGGGTGTTGCGTTTCTGATGAATTGAATTTGGTTCTATGCACAGAGGCCAGTGGAGTTTAACCACATGGCCTCATTTTGTGCTCAAGGAAGGAAACAAGTGCAGATTTTGGATTGATCATTAATTGCTCACCCTTGTGATGATCACTTGGTGCTGGTTCCGGTGCCAACTTAGATTTCCTTCTGAAAAACTTCCTTCCCCTTCCCCATATTTCAGGATGTGGGTCTTTGCAGCCGAGTCCATCCCTGCTGGGGTAGCCTGGGGAGCCTTCAGTTCCCTGCAGCAGCACCAGCACCCAGACCCAATCCTCATTTCTTGGATATTAATGTGCCACCCTGCCCAGCTCCCAGGGTGCTCAGATGGCAGCATCCATAGATCATTTATCTTTCCAGGGAAGGAAATACTTGGTCAGACCGAAATTACCATCAATAAATTTGTATAGCTGTAGCAGCTCTCCTCCTGCTCAGGGCAAACACTAGCCCCAGTAAATGGGTGGCTGCCTCGTAAATGCAGAAAACTTTCTGTGCTCCTAAAGATGGGCATTTCATGGACAAGTTCATACTGCTCAGGGAAAGCAGCAGTTCAGGCTTGTGTCCAGAATAATTAGGGAATGCTGCAAGATTTAAATGTGTTGCTGTTTATTGGAGAAGAGGCATTGTAGATGATTTGGGTATTCCTTAACAGGATTTCTCCCAGCCTTTGTCCCTTCCTTTTATCATCTTTCTTGTTCCAGTCCTTGGCACAGTCCTTTCTCTTCTATTGATCAGACACTTGATCAGTTGATCAATTAATCACCTGCTTGACCCAGATTTTTTACATATCTGCCCCAACATTTTTTTTTGTCTTCCCAACCTAGATTTACCACCAGTCCTTCCTTTTTGAAATGCAAGGTTTTGACAACAAAGTGTTCCCCGATCATTGTCCTTCCACACATCTCCCAGGATATTGCCTTTCCTGTGATCTCCATACTTAATTTGGAGGTACTAGGTGACAGCTTTCTGCAAAGCTTTCCTGGAAAAGCAGCCAAACCTCACAGTCTACCCTGTGTTTGGGTCAGAAAATCTGTTTAGGCTCCATCTTCTGCACTTGGCTCATCGGGATTAAAACCAGAACTTTCTCATTGTCTCTTTCCCTCTTTTTCCTCCCTTCTTATGTCTTTCCCCTCCTGATGAGTGCAGAGAACACATTTCCTCATAAATGCTTAACTCCATGGATTTCAAAAGGGATGGATTTTGTTCCTCACCCACCATCTCCACTCTGGGCTCTCCAAGCTGCAACATCTCCATTCGTTTTGTGGGCTACGGGAAAAACAAAGCAGTGGAGAGGGACGTAAGTATCCTGGAATTCACTTCTCTGGTGGCACAGTGTTGACCTGTGGCCACTTCTGGGGCTCTTGCATAATGCTTTAAGCCTCGTGTTTCTTTTGTTTTGTGCCCAACCCAAGAATTCAGTTTTTAATAAGAAATCCCAGAAGTGCCTGTGAAGGATGCAGGCTCCCGTGCGTCACCGGCGCGGCGCAGACGTGGGAGCTCCTGCCAGCTCCTGTGGTCCCATGGTCTCCATCTCCTGGGATTAATGAGGGTCCAGTGTAGTCCTTGTCTTCTCCTCTTGCAGAAGCGTGCAGTGGAACTCAGAGCTGCCTCTGCCTCTTCAGGCATCTTCTCTGTGGCATCACGTGCACGTGGCTGCTGCTTGGAGAGCCTTGTGGAAGCCAGAGGAAGGCAAGGCAAGGATCTGGTTTCCTTTCCTTTCCTTTCCTTTCCTTGCTGTCCTCATGGTGGGAGGAGCAGCAGGCTTTGGAGGCAGCTTACCCTGCCTAAAGTCTCGAAAAAGTCACCCTGTTAAACCTGACTCCAGCTCTTTGTCCTCTGGGATTCAGCCCTACCTGGCTGATTGTCTTTCCCAGGTCCACACCCTAGTGGTCTTTCAAGAGCTTGCCCAGAGAAGCTATGGCTGACCCTGGATCTCTGGAAGTGTCCAAGGCCAGGTTGGACAGGGCTTGGAGCACCCTGGGATAGTGGAAGGTGTCCCTGCCCATGGCAGGGGATGGAGTGAGATGGTCATTAAGCTCCCTTCCACCCCAAGCCACTCCTTGATCCAAACAGCAGAGACCTGTTCTCTCCTCCTACGCCAGGGCTGGGATTTAAATGTGGTAATCAGATCTGTGCAAACTTCCCTGGAGTTTAGGATCCTAAATCACACAGGCTTGTCTAAAAATAAAATGCAGGCTCTAAAACGTCTCCAAGCAGTTTAGTTCATTTTTGTGGCAAGATGTGAGATATTTCTAAATGGAATCAGGAATGAAGGAAGCAGCCGGGCACATTTTAATTCTAATTTTTCCTATATATCAAGCGTTAAATTAACAAGTGAGGGAGAACCCTCCTGAAGAGCTATCTGTGGTTTAGACAGGCGTATCAGGATAAAATTACTCTGGGCTTGCCCATGGTTTGTCTGGATCCTCCTGGAGCTGCACCAGTAAAGAGCAAAATTGTGCTGCTCTTTGAGGCTTTGGGTTTGGTGCTGCAGATCCTCCCTCCTGACTACACCTGGCTTCCTTGCTGGTGTCAGGGAACTATTCCCTGGAGATGGTTTCACCCAGGCAGGGGACAGAGCTCCTCAGAAGGTGAAAAAAGGGTGAAGGGCTCAGGAAAGAGGATTTTATTGGTAATCATGAGGGTGGATGACTCAAATAACAGAATTAGAGGATCCCAGAATGGTTTGGGTTGGGAGGACCTTAAAGCCCATCCAGTTCCACCCCCTGCCTTGGGCAGGGAAACCTCCCACCATCCCAGGCTGCTCCAAGCCCTGTCCAGCCTGGCCTTGGACACTTCCAGGGATCCAGGGGCAGCCACAGCTTCTCTGGGAAACCTGTGCCAGGGCCTCACCTCCCTCACAAGGAACAATTTCTTGTGTCTCTCTGACCCAAATTTCCCCTCTCTCAGTTTGATCCTTCCCTCCTTGCCCTGTGACTCCAGTTCCTGATGAAGAATCCCTCTCCAGCTTCCTTGTAGCCCCTTCAGATTCTGCAAGGTGCTCTGAGGTCTCCACACCTCCTCTCCAGACTGAACAGCCCCAGTGCTTGTTGTTTGTCTCCAATGTATGACGGAGACAGTGTTTTGGTAGGGAAGTGTGATCTTCCCAGGAAATATTTGGCAGTCAGGGGGATGGTTTCTGCTTCTGAATGATCAGCACAACACACTAATGATTTTAGTATCACTCCACAGATTTAACTTCTTGTGTCTGTACTGAGAATGAGTTGCTGTCACTGCCCTCAACTTGGAGTAACTCAGTTTAAAATCAGAATGCTCTTTAAAATAATTTATTTGCTGTATGGTCTTTAATTTGCTTTAGTATGTTTTTGGAGTCATTAACAGCAATACAGGTCACATGCACCTCAAATCCTCCTGGCCCTAACTAAAACAGTTGGGATTGACTCTCTCTGAAGCTCAGTTATGAAATGCTTCAGTGCACTGAACATGATTCTTTTTTTCTCACTCCAAGTCCCAAGAGGACTGACTCCAGGTATCCCCTCTCCATGAAATATTGTCTCTGCAGCCAGGGAAAGCAATCTCCTGAGTATGAACCTTGAAGCAGAGGAATGGGTGATTTCTCACCTTTTGATATTGTCACACCTTCAGTCTTTTGGGGATTTATGGACTTTGCCAATACATGGGACTGACTCTGGACACAAAATGCCCAATTTTCTCCAAATTTACAATCATTTCCTTTGCACTTTTCGTGTCCTGTAGCTGTGGGAGTGGTATCCCTGTTCCCATTTCATGGATGGAAGGGTTGTGTTGCACAGAGATTCCTGGCAGGTGTTCCCAAGTCTGCCATGCATCGTGACTTCCTCCTGCAGTGCCAGTTTGGTGAGGAATGTGTGTTTCTTGATGGTTTTATGTGCTGATGTTAAACCTTTTACTTCTCCTTGTTTTTAAGGCCTGGCTCCCTCAGGGTGAACATTTCCAGAGATGTCCCTTTTTTTCTCTTAGAGCAGAAGTGGGAGGAGGCTCCACCTTTTTCAAGTCCACGTATTTGGCCACAGTGATGGACCCTGAGACTGCCCGTGTCCTTCCAGGAGTATTTCCAGGTGTCATTTACTGTAGTAAAATCTTGGCTCACTCTTTAGGAAGTTTCAGCTCATTTAATGTCCCCACAGAGCTCTGAGTGGCCCCATGGACCTGGAGCCCAGGAGATGTCCCTCTTCCCCAGCTCACCAGACCCTCCTTGATGTCATTTATTCTTTGCTTACACTTGCTTATGACTGAAAACACCACGTAGGGAAAATGTGAACATCTTCACATGGGGAAAACCACACAGCTTTTAATGGAAAATTTTCAGATTTCCATCAGTTTTAAAGAAGTAGCATTGCCTGTTTTTTACAGAGGTGTCTTGGGGCTGCCAGCTGCACTCCCTTGAGGAGGCCACAGGTTCAAGGGGGGAAGAAGCACCACAAACCCCACCTGCTCCAGCCCCCAACATCTGCTGGATCCATTAAAAGCTGAACCTAGAAACTAATCCAGGAAGAGCTGTGAGGGCACAGTTCTGCAGGAGGCAACGTTTGCATTCCAAAGGTTATTTTTATTAGGAGCTTATTCCTCCAAACCCCAACCTACTGGATGCTACCCTACCAGTCCTTGTGTTCCTCTGTCTTCCCAGTAGACTTACACATACTCCAGAGGTGGCAGCAGCAGGAAGTTTAGGTTCCCTATCCCACTTTTTCCTGGTTATAAAGCTGACCCCTGACACACATAAGCCTACAACAGCCCTGTTTTTGCTGCAATGCTGGAGAACAGCAGCAGGAATTACAGAACTCCTGCTGAGGAAGTTATGGATTTTGATCAGAGTTGCCAAAAAATTCCTCCCACATTGCCCTCCCTGCTGCTGCCACTGCAAATACTGAGTTTTACCCTGGCACCATCACTGACTGCCTCCCTACTGACCTCGTGGACACATTTATGGCTGGTGTTAAGAATGAATTTTTCATCTCTCCCATGTTTTCCCAGGTCGTTCAAGCACCAGGAGACAACAGAGCTGGAGAGCCCCTAAAAGAGCCATGGAAGCATGATGCAAACAGCCTCCTCTTACTACCTTTGGGGATGGTCAGGCCTCAGGTGGATTTGTGTCCTCAGGGAGGTTCTGGCTCAGGGGAAGCATGAGAGCTGCTTGGTGGGATGTCCTGGGAGCTGCTGGGGAGTTGGTTCCTTATTGCTGCACACTGACCTGTTGCTTTGTGTAAGCTGCTTTACACCAGTGACAGAGCAGTGTAAGACACAGAATTGCTATTTTTTGTCCCATCTCCCAGCTTTTCAGTCTCCCAGAGCTCCCATTTGGACTCCAGAATCCCACCAAGACCATGACAGAAATCTTTGGGTGCTGTTCTAAAGCTGAGTCTAGCAGCATAAATGCTCATTAATGCACATCATTACAGAGAGCATGTCCCTTTCTCTCCCTTGTGGAATGGCTGTCTGGAGGGATGCAATTCCAGCTCCCATCTCACCACACCATTATTGACAGGCATGGCTGGCACATCATTTAGGAAATTTGGCCATATGGGAACCACGTGGACAGGACAAGTGTTGTCACCCCAAAGAGACACAGGGATCCCACACCTGCACCTGGAAGGTGACAGAGCTTTGGAAGGGCATTCAGGGAGTGATGGGCAGTGTTGGCACCCAAGGGGACCATCATGAGGTTCTCACATGGCAAAGTCCAGCAGGACACGTGCAGGGAGTCCCTGGGGTGGCTGGTCTCGTGGTGGCTGCAGGTCACTGCTGGGAGGTGGCACCCACACTTCTGGCTCTGGCACATGCTGGCCAGGGCAGCTGTGTCTGCCTCATCCCTGGAAGTGTTGGATGGGGCTTGGAGCAGCCTGGTGCAATGGAAGGTGTCCCTGCCCATGGAACTGAATGACCTTCAAGGTCCCTTCCAACCCAATCCTGAGATTCTGCGGGTTCACAGATACAAATGTAGGTGTTGCCACGACTGGTGATGCTGAAAAGAGTCAAGGAAACACCACAAAAGCAGCCCCTCCAGACTGGCCTGGTTCCTACAGCCTTTGGCTGTCCCAGCACACAGCTCCAGAGGGGAAGGAAGCTCAGCTGAAGGTGCTCTGTGACAGCCTCAGAGGGAATCTGGCCTGAGGCTCCTCTTGAACTGCTGCATCTCCTGCTCTCAGAGGGCACTGGCAGCACTTGTGAGAAAGGAAAAGCCTGCAGAGCCTGTGGTGCTCTGTGTGAGGCGAGGGGTTCATTCCCACTGCTCCAGGAAGCTCCTCTGGGTAAGGTTTCCTGCAGTATTGTAGGAGCCATAATGTGGCCTGTAAATAAAGCCAATGACTGTGCCTCTGTAGGACACTCAGGTGAGGAAGCCTGAGTTCCATGGGCAGTGTGAGGGCTCTGACACACCCTCATTAGTGCTGCTGCCTGTACAAGGTGAGTAATTGCAGTGCCTGCTGTGCTCAGGGGTCTCCTGGAGAGGTTAGATTGGGAGCAGCAGCTGATGAGTTGCAGTGTGGGCACCTCAGGGAACCTCTCCCAGATCAGTCATGACAGCCAGCCCTTGCACCACACTTTGTCACCAGCTCATGTCAAAGTGCTCCGTGGAGTGCTGCTGCCCTTGCACAGGTCAGCAAAAAGGCTCCCCAGGGCTGCCTGCAGGGCCACAGGTGGAGAGGGGTTTCTGTGTCCTGGAGCAGGATCCCTGGCCTCTGCATTTCCACGGGGAGAGATGCACAAGTCCTGGCTGGAAAACAGCAAAACACCTCCAGCCCTTGCAGCCCAAAAAGGCAGAGGTAAAGAAGATGTGGGAATAACCTCCTGGAGGGATTTCAACCGCCCCTGTTGCCTCTGGGGAGGCTGACCTGCATCAATTCTCTTGGAAGCTGTCCACCCCTTTGCCTTCACTCCATCAGTTTTCTGGAAAAATCTCCATCTCCCACTTGTCTTCTGCTTCTTTTACTGCAGTGAGGGGCTGCAGCTCCTTCCAGCACAGGACTTCCACCTAGACATGGCTGCTCTGCTTCCCTGGTGGGTTTCAGCAGCCCTTCCAGATCCAAGGATCATTTATCCTGGCCCTCTACCCTTCCAGAGGTCCTGGAAGCTTTGCTGCTGTCTCCTATCAGTGTATCCCAGGGGATTCTCTTGGGCTCCTGACTCTCTCACAAACCAGAAGAGGTGGCCCATGGCAAATGGACTTTATCCCTCCTGCCAAGGCCAGCAGCTTCTGGGTGTTGGTAGCCTGAGGCTGCCTTGTCCAGGTGGAAATTGTCTTTTGCAGTCAGGAGCTGCAAGATATAAACCCCAAAGTTTCCAATGAGCTAAAAGAGCAGGAATTGTGGTTCAGTGCAAATAAACCCTACTGACTGCTGTTCTCTATCTGTCTGTGCCATTGCTTTACCTTGTCTGTGATTTTCTGTCTCCCGTGTGCTGCTGCAGAGGTTCCAGTTTGAAGTCCAGAGCAAATGAATTTCAAAAGCTGGCCCAGGGAAAGCTCCTGTGAACTCCTGGAGTGGGAGTCAGAGAGGACACAGGAGATTCTGGATGTCACAAGAGCAGCAGAGAAGCAAAATATCATCTCAGGGTGTCTGTGGCTGTGTTCCTCTGAAGTGACAGCCCTGATCCTGTGTCCACCACCAAACTGCACCAGCCTGGGCATCCAGGGATCAAAAGTTGCTGCAGCACCAGAGTCAGCCAAAGCCCTGCAGGGATTTTGAGAGAGGCTGCTGATAGGGAGATTTCTCCCTGAGGACAGTGATTTCATGGCTTTTTTGGGGCTCTGTGGTGTCTTGTAATGAGAAGATGCTCAAAATTCTTGCCTGCTCTCTCAGCTTGCAGCGTGGGGGGATGGAGGCTGAGGGAAAACTGATGGGAAAATGTTTACAAGCCTAACTACTGAGGGAAGCCTCTCTAATGGAGGATTTAATCTGCAGGACATTGTTATCTCTGCTGGGTTTTCTGTATCTTAGGTACTCAATAAATGATTGCTAAAGTAATTCAACATTCTCCTCTCAATCAGAAAACACAGCCCTGTGTCAGGTACCCAATCATGCTCTCATTCAGCAAACAGAACCCAGGAAGGGCAGGCCCATGGGTGAGGAAACTGAAAACAGGCCTGAAATGCAGGCCTGGAGCTTAAAAAGGTGATGAGGACACTCTATGGCCAGAGCTTGTAGAAATGAGGTAAGGAAGAGCTGCAGGGAGCCATCCACAGGGAAATTATGTCAGAGCCACTCACGGGATGGCAGCCAGGTGTTGCAGTGCCCAGCTATGCCACGAAACCTTTCCCTGACTCACCACTGATGAAAAAAATCCTGGTTTTCTGTCTCTCCATGCCCCGGGGCACTTCCTTGTGTCCTGCATTCTCCCTGCAAACTGTGAAGCACCAATATTCACAGAGGTGCTTTCCTTCAGTGCTGACACTCAGTACCCTCCACCAAGGCACACTGGTCTTTCCATCCCTCTCTTGGATGGATCCTTCCTGGGGTGGATCCTCCCCCTCCAACCCTGTGTGTCCCTGCTCTGTGCTTTATTCTCAGTTTTTCCAGACTGAAATTCCAGCTGTGTGGGGCTGTGCCCCCTCTCCAGTGGGTGCTGCCCCATGTCGTGATGCCCCCTTGGAAGATTTTTCCAGCCTCATAGTACCTCAGATGAGTGAGTTGGAGGTCCCAGGCTGAGCTGCCACTGTGGTCCCCTGGGATCTGGCTGCAGCTTTGCCCCCTGATCCCTGTGGGGTGTAATTTGTCCCCGTGTATGGAGCACTTCCACTCTGCCTCTTCAGACCCGGGTCAGCTTTAATACAGTCTGTGAGAAAGGCTTAAAACAGCAAGGTTTGAGATTGAATTATGGCCTAATCTGCCACTAATAGAACCTGACCAGCTCCATTATTCACTGTCAAATCACTGCATTTGCTATTAAAACACAGTGTGAACTTCCCTAATTTCTGTCGGGTTAGGACCATATCCATCATCCTGGCCCGAACCGACAGCGGGGTAGTGCAGATAACACAGACAAATTTAATGTGGTTAATTCACCTCAGGAAGCTTGCTCCAGTGGTGCTGGGGAGGGAGGGGCTGGGCAGTCCTAGGAGGAAAAGGATGGATGAGATCGAGCTGCAGTTTGACATTGCAGGGGGTAATGAAATTGCACAGGGCCTCTTTAGGATGGGGAGGTCAGAGTGGCCCTGCCATCCTGACAGCCTGACCCAAAACTGTGCTCAGAGGGGAGAGGACAGAGAAGGGACCAGTCCCATGTTCTGGGGCAGGAGAAAGGGAGCAGCGACCATAACCACAGCCCCCAGATGTGCAGTTACACCACCCTTGCTGCAGCTGTCACAGCTTAAGGTTGCAGCCTCTTTTTGGGGGGTTGTGAGCCCCCCAAAAATCAGCTCATGCTTTCTCCCAAGTGATGCCATCCTTGGGAAGGCAGAGGTGGGATCGAACTCTTTGCCTCACTCCCTGGTTGGCATCACCCCTCCACATGGAGGGCAAATACTCCTTCAGAGTAAATTGAACTGCTTGTTTGCAGCATCTTAAATTGACCCAGGAAGACTCCAGCAGGCACCTGGAGAGTCAAACAAAGGCTGCCTGGCCTAGTTCAGCTGTGACTCATACCAGGATTTTTGGCTCTTATTTGCAGAGGTGGGAAGCAATTCTGTGAATTTGGTGGACCAGCAAAAAGCCTTTGGCAGAAATTCTGTGTTTATGTGCTATCTCTTCCTTCTCTGTTGTCTATGTCTGTGCTAATTCTAGAAATAAAGAATTAGAAAGGTAAATGCCTGCCATGTTGACCAAAGAAAAGGGAACTAGAGACAGATGAGACCATTATCAGCATTTTCAAGGGTAAACAGATCCTGATGGTAGTGGGGATTAGAAGAATTCATTAGACAAAAAGTAGGAGCTGTCATTACCAGGTCTAATGAGTTGACACTGGTGAACAGGGACTTGTCACCACAGAAATAAAAAATACTAGGAAAGAAAAATAAACAATTCCAGCTCAATGGTGAAGACTTTGGCCACTCTCTGAAGTGAGTCCAAGCAGCAGGTTTGCCTTTGGAGGAGTTCGTGTTTCACCCATCTTTACCTTCAGCACAGCTCCAAGGCTTTGGGGACTCCACCAGCCTCCAGCAATTGGGTGAATCTGCCTCACACTCAGCATGTGCTGTATGAACATGTGAGTGCTAACATGGAGTTATTCCTCCAAAGAGGAATAACTCAGGGGTGCTGAGGGCTGTCTGGGTAAGTCCAGTGTTGCAGATCCTTCTCAGCTGGTAAATATTCCTGTACCTTTATTTGACCTAGTCCATGAGGATCCAACCCTGAACAAGCTTTATCCCTCCTCCTGCTTGTGTTCAGGATGCACCCACCTGTCATGACAAGCTCTGTCCCTTGACCTCTCAAGGCTTCTGTCTGGGCCAAGAATTCATGGACAACAAGAAGAAGCATTTTGGCTTTTATCAAAACCAGCTTCTTCCATGTTTGTGCTCCTTCCAGAGCTGCACTTTGCCCACCCTCCAGCTGGGCATGAGGAGGCATCTGCTCAGGAATTCACCACATCCACATCCTGAATCAGCACTCACATCCTACTCCCATGGCCCTCTAAACACCTACCAGAGGATTTGGGAGGGCTGTGTACACAAGCACCAGGCTTGCACACATGGATGGACTCCAGGGATGTTTCCCACGAGACAGGTGAGGAATGGAGCAGAGAGGAGAGGCCAGGAAGCTGTGGGATCATTCCTGACTGCCATCTCCAAAGGAGTTCTGTTAAGGTGTAAAAAAACCCAGGCTGCCACGGGGTTAAATGTCTCACAGGGTCAAAGATGCTGTCACAGAGGTGTCTCCACAGTAATTAAGAACATGCCAGGAGCTTCCAAGTCTCTTGGGACAGGAAGCAGCACAGGTCAGCCCTCATGTGTGCGTGCAGCTCAATCAACAGGGGATCACACACAATTGCACTGGGAAAGGATCTTCCTGACACTGTGGGAAAGGCACTGCTTGTCCTGTAGGAGCCAGGGCAGAGCGCCTGCTCAGAGCTGGATCTCCTGTGCACCCTCAGGAAAGCCCAGGCTACCAGGGCCTGCAGGCCTACAGGACAAAGCTGCTGTGCTGGGGGGGATCCATGCTCAGGTGTGCAGCTTCCAATCCCACAGGCACACACCTGAGGCTGCCTGAAGGGAAAACTGTGGAGAAAGGGATAGCACAGGGTCTCCTTGCTCTTCTCACCTGCAATGCTATGGCACAGAACCCGAACAAACAGAGGCTTGTGCTGCTTCCTAAAGAAAACCTTGACACCTCCTCCTGAGCACTTGTGCTGGCTTTGTTCAGGCATGGCCTCTGCAGTTACTGGGATAAGGAAAGCAGCCAAACCCCTCACTCCTGTGCCAGAGCTTTGGGACTCCCAAATTGTGATGGTGTGGCATGGACAGACCTGACACCTCTGTTTCAGTGCCCAGTACAGAGCCACGGGGGCAGCGGGGGGCCACCAGAGGGGCACTCTATTCATGGCTCCTTCCCCAGCCTCAGGAGAGCAAGGGAGGGGAAAATCATCCCCATCCAATTTGTCAGCCCAAAGGCTGATCCTGGTGGTGTGGGTTGATCTATGCCACAACATATGAGGTAATTCCAGTGGAACAGGAGCTCCAAAGTAAGATTTCTCCTTCTCCAGAGTCTCCAGCCTTCACTGACTTTGCCTCTAATGGGTTGTCCTCTCCCAGGGTGGACTTTTGGCTCTCAGAGGTCTTCCATTGCAAGCACTTCAGTGTGGACAGGGGAATGGGTCTTTCCCAGGGGATAAGGCAATATTCCTTGATGGTGTGTCTTAGCCAGGGAAAAGAAAGGACTGAGGTAATGAGGCAATCATAGAATCATAAAATGGCCTGGGCTGGAAGGATCTTAAAGCTCATCCAGCTCATCCCTGCCATGGGAAGGGACATCTTCCACCAGCCCAGGTTGCTCAGAGCTCACCCTGTGCTTAGATCTGTGTGAAGGAATCTGACTGCCAGGATCTGTTTGGAAGGAATTACCCAACTTCTTCCTGGACTGTGCTGGTGGGCTGAGCTGGGGGAGGATTCCTGCAGCACCACCCCTGCCCATGTGTGAGACCTGCTGGATTCACCGTGGGTTTGTTGCTGCAGAAAATTCTGATGCCAGATTTACATTTGCACCCGTGAGATGAGCAGTGCTCACTGTCTTTGCCTCCCCCTGTATCCATCTCAATTACAAGGTGCTGTTGGAGAGGGTTTTGTGAGGCAGTCGTGGAGCCACGTGTGGGACTGCAATGTGTGTGCTGCTCAATTATTCATTCCCCATTTCTGCAGGCACAGGAGGTTAATCCAGGAGGTGCCTGCCACACAAGGAAAGCAGCTCTTTGGAGACAGCTCCATATTATTATTATTATATTTTTTCCTGGTGGTTTTTCAAACATTATCTCTCCTCTCTTTCTTCTTGTGAGGCGGGGAGTGTGGGGAAGGGAGCATGGAGGATAATGAGGAGCTTCCCCTTCCCTGGCAGACAGCTTGAGGAGAAAGTTGGTGTGGCCAGGATGGATGGTGAGTCCTTACAATTTTGGGGTTCGAGTCCTCCACCTCTCTAGTTCTCACCTTCACCAAGCTTTCCATACCAGGGTAAAAATGCTGGGACCTCTGCCTCCCTCTTGTCCCACTTCCACAAATGCCCCCACGTTTAGAGAGGCTGAGTAGATCTGCTGCCTTTTTAATAATAGACACTCAGTCCTTTGAGCAAACTGTTCTCTGTGCCCCCCAGCTCACACTGTGGGGCTTCAGGGTGGCCTCACCCCTTGTCATTCCATGAAACAGTGCTTCCCAAGGATATGGAGGAAGAAACTTCTGCTTTGCAGTGAGACCAAGCAACAAAACAAGGCAGGAGGCAGCGTGGCATGGCCAGTGCTGCGCCAGCCTGGGAGGGAAAGCTCCAGGGCTGTGTCCTCAGCAAACACTGCAGTGGAAAGCACATCCTTCCATCAGAGCAGCTTGTGAGGGAGGCTTGCAGAGCTCTACATCCTCCTTTCCTCAAAATACATGTCCTTCCTTGGCATCCAGGAGCTCTGGCCTGCTTCTCTTGGAGAACTCTGATGGGACCTCTGGAGAAGCCCCAGTGACCTCCTCATGGCCTTGCTCTGCCGTGTTTTTGTGCCTGGGACTCAGGACAAGTTCCCTGATCTGCTCTGAGCTGCCAGGACCTGCATTTGAATTGAGATTTGGAGGTGAATCAGAGCCAGGAAGGGCTTGTGCCTCACCCTGGGCTGCCCTGGGGGTGGTGGGGAGCTGAAGGGACACAGCCAGGCAGGTGTGACCTCAGCTACACCTCCCCTGGTGACCACTGTAGACAGCTGGGTGACCCACAGTTCTTCCATTATTCATCCTCTTGGGCTGATCACGTTCCTGGAGCTGTGGGGAAGGTCAGCTCTGTATTAAGGTGCTGAATGGGAAGGTGCCATGGGCTGGAAATTGAGCCTGTCACACCAGAGTGACTCTCATGGATGGTGTTTGATTTGCCATTAATATTAATTGTAGCTTTTGAGGGACACTCACAAAGATTTGCCATGTGGTAACTGTCTCCCCAGTGTTTGCCTTTGGAAAAACATAAATACTGCTCAGAAGTCATTCTGAAAGGGCTGAACTTCCTCCTGCAATGAGGCACAGAGGTGAACAAAGACGTGTCCAGAAGGCCCAAGTGAAATGGAGCCTGTGGGACAAACTGCCCTCAATTCCCATGCCACCCCACAGCTCCTGGGATGAGAGGAGAAAGCAGGAATCTCCTGAAACCCATCAGGATTATCAGGCAGATGCGTGGGCACACAGGCATCAGCTAGATTTCCTGCTGCTGTTGTTCAGTGTCCTGCAGAAAGACACCCTGGTAATTCAGGATATCCCATGTGAAGCCACAGCACCGGCTCCTCTCCTGCCTCAGCTGACCAGGCCACACAAAAATCACCTTGCTGAGAGTTTTCTTCTGTTCCCAAAGAACCCAACCATCTTTGTGTGGGCCATAGCGTATTTCTGCCTGCCAACAAGAGGTGACTTCAAGGTCAGGGGCCACATCCACATCCTTTTCAAGGACGAGGTGGTGCTGATCACAAAGCTGGGGGTGGATTTATAACCTCTGTGGGCTGGCTGATGAGAAGAGCAGGAGAGTCTGATGTTTCCAGGTGAATTCCACCATGGAAGGACATATTTCTTTACCTGCCGTTGCTGCAAAGTAAGGTTGGCTGACAATGGCTGTCTGGGTTTTTCCACAGTCCACTGAAGAGCTGCAACAGCTTCAGCTCCACACTCCCAAACCCTGTTTTTTGGAGAGGATCCAAACCCATCCCGTGGTGGAGCCAGCAGGCCCTGCTGCTCAGGGAAGAAGGGCAGATGATGTGGTTGGATGGCTACAGGTGGTGAAAGGAGCCAGCTCTTCTGAGTCATTTGGCTGACCAGAAATATTTGCAAACTTTCACTGGTATTTCTAAAAAAGTCTGAGAGGAAACACCCAGGAAGACTAAATGTTTCCTTTTGGTCTTTCTGAATGGAAAGTTTCCCATTTACATTACAAACACTGAGTGAGGAGCAAGTGAAACTTAAATTACCAACAACAGGGAAGAAAACCTGTCTGTGCTAAAGGGAAAGTTGGACCCAAGCTATGGAGTACGCAGGAATCCTTTCTGTAGGAATACAGAATGTTTCCAATTTGGAGCTGGCCAAAGGAAACCCCAGTTGAACAAAAAAGAAGTGGAGATCCTGGGAGTCAGCTGCCATGGAGGTCATATTCCAGCCTGCTTAGGTTGTGTTAGCTAGGAAAGACTGTACAAGGAAGATTTTTTCCATCTGGTTTAGGGACTTTGAGGACTTCAGGACTTCAAAGTGTGCCTGGAGGGGACTATTTGTTCTGTCATTGCCCCAGACAAGAGTCTGGTGCTTGGGTGAACATTGTTTGTTTTAACAAAGCTTTTAATCTACAGGAGATGGAATCAATGCAACCAAAGGAGCTGCTGCTGGAGAGATGTGCAAGGTCCAGGGGCTACAGACCTTGATTTGGGGCTTGTAACAAATCCCATCATCCCAATCCCAAGTTATTTCTTTGTGTTTTGAGATCTATCTCTGTCATCATTACTTTAGAGGAAGGTGAGTGAGCCTGTTCCAAACTGTGCAGTATTATCAGAATATTAGGATTGCCTTTTCCTGGGCAGAGAACCAAAATTTGAATCTACCTGAGTTTGGCAGTGAAAGCAGTGAAATGTTCCTGACCCAGGCTGCAACCGAATTGAAATATGGCCTGTGGGCTGGAGGGGTCCTTAGATGCCACGTGAAGCCTGGAAAACCACCTTCAGGAGCACCTGAACCTTTGCTGGGCACTGGAGAAGGTGGACCATGGACTTCTCCAGATCTCTGGTGCTCCCCACTCCAAGAACCAGAGCTGGCCAGGGAGGAGGACTCCAAGCAGCTTCTTGTGGCCATTTGGCCAAACCTGAACACTCAGGGAGATGAAGCTGAGGGTGGGACACTGATTTCTGCTCTGGGACTGACCCAGTGGTGTCCTAAAGGCTGAGCATTTCCTAATTATGAAACTGGAGATGCTAATTACAGGGGGGGGTTATTCACACCCATTTAGTTCCTGATGTGAAGGAGGGCTTGATATTTTGGTGAAATTACATGTTGAGTGTTTTTTTTTTTCTCTAAATGCAGTGGACAGTTGTTCCACCATCCCATAAAAGCTGTCCATGATGAACAGTCAACCAGGAAAAATGTCATGGAAGAACTAATGCAAGAACTGCTGGAGAATCAATGAAATCTGAGCATTTCACATAATCCAAGACAGCACTTTTCACACAGTGGGTGTTGAACCAAGGAAATCCTTTGCACAGGGAGCTCCTGAGGCCAAGAATGGAGCAGGATCTGGGAGATGATCCCACACTCCCTTGCACACCAAGAACCCAAAGGTGGGCACAAATTCATGGTCATGTCCTGACCACTAATTATTGGATACCTTAAATATCCCACCAAGGATCAGGGTCTGAAGAGGAAGTCTTGTATTGCCTCCCAAAGCTGGTCTTTGGACACTTTTGGGTGCTGCATTCAGAGGCAAGGTGGTGATTGGTGATTGAACAGCACCTTTCCAATCCACGTGGATTTGGAGTTGAGGGATATTCACTGTGTGCCCCAATGAGACAAAGACCCCACGGAGCCCACACTAAACTCCTTCCAGAGAGTATAGAGTCTTACAGCCTGGGTTTAATGAAGAGATGAGCATTCCTCCCCGGGCACGTGCAGCAGGGAGGGATCCTCATTTTCATGCCCCTCCAAGCTGCATATTAAGCACAGATGGATCTTTCTCCATGGAGACCCAACCAGGAGAACACCACCGGGATCCAGGGCAGGTCTCCACCCTGCTCTCTCCCCAGCACTCACATACTCCCACACATGTGAGTGCAGGATTTTCCAGAGGCATTCAGCTCCTCTGGGTTTATCTGGGAGCAGGCTGCTCTGGTTAAAATAACACTGTGCAGCAGAACAGAAAATAAGATGTCACGGCAAACTAAACATCTTCACTTTCCCAACATACTAAAAAGCTCTGGGGTGAGCAGGGAAGGGTGAGTGGCAGAGGGACCAGGTGGCCCTGCCCGGCCCCTGGGTGGGTGGCTTGGGCTGGCCATGCATTTCTATCCTGTCATCATTGCCAGGGAAGAGCTGGGGAGATGGATGCAGCCCAAGCCTATCTCCTGCAACATCTTTAATTTTTACCACTAAAGAATACATTTCATTTGCAGTAACATCTTATTTTCTGTTCCACTGCACAATTTTATTCTAAGCAAGGTGGTTTTCTCCTGGATAAACTCTGAAGAACTCCCCAGCTTTCCTTTCAGTAAGAAGAGCTTTGGAAACCCTGCTTTTATTTATTGGTTCATTTTTATTTCCTGTTCTTTTTCTGCCATGTTTAGTATGACTGAGTGACCAATTCAATAAAAAATGGAAAACTTGTGTGGATTGTGTAATAAAGCAGAGCAGGTTACTGAGGGGGCTATATTGTACTCGCAATATTCTTCACAAAACCCAGATTTGAAATGGAGATATGCTGAATGAGATGGGGTGTTGATACTTCATTTCAGTTCTCATTATTGCTGTGAAAAGGAACAGTCGCCAGCACACATCTCCCGAGACACCCACGGGGAATACGCTCTTGGGAACAGCCCTGGTGCTCCCTGGAAATACAAACCAGACCTGGAACTGCTCCTCTCCAACCCTGGGAGATGGCACTGGGAGGGTTTTGGGGCAGGGACTGACATTTGCATTATGCAGAGCTTGGTGTGAGGGCAGAGTCCTTTTTGCTCTGGGGTGGGAGTAACATCTACAGAATACTGGAATTGTTTAGGTTGGAAAAGACCTTTAAGATCCCTGAGTCCCAGCAGTTCCAAGCCACCACTAACCCATGTTCCCAAGTGCCACATCCACCTGCTCTAAATCCCTCCAGAGATGGGGACTCCACCACCTCCCTGGGCAGCCTGCTCTGATTATTGACAATGTTCCTGACAGGGGCAGATTCCCTTCCCTTCTCAGAAATCAGAGTATTTCTCTCTTCCCAGTGCCAGGGAAACCCCACAATGATCAGAGAGAATTCTTTTCCAATAAATACAACCTTCCTGCCTGTGTGCATGGCATGTGTTCATCTCTGTTTTCTGTCAAATCCATCCCAGTTCAGGACTCCTGCACTGACATTTTCCCATCACTGACAACTTTCCACATAGAATATTTGCTTTATTTCCCCTCTGCTGCATATATGGCAGGTTTAGTACAGCAGCTGCTTGTGTCCAAGGGGAAGGGACATAATGAGGAGTTTCTTTTCTCTGTGTAAGGGATAACAACTGTATGATGGCACCACCTCTGCACAGAAGCATCAGTGATATATAATATCAAGGATATCAAGGAGTTTATTTTCACCTCTTTTTTTTTTTTTTTTTTTTTTTTTTTTTTTTTTTTTTTTTTTTGGTGGGAATTGGCTAAGATGAAGCATGGTTATGGTATGATCTTAATTCTGTGAAACAGAAGAGCTCTTTTGGGGGTGTTTCCAGGTGTTCTCTTCCCTACTCTTGTGCTGGCACAATGGTAACACTGCTCTGTACAGGTAAAAAGTTCAGCAGCTGATGGAGAAAATGTTATCCCCCAGCAGCTGCTCATGAATTCTTATGTGCCAGCAGCAGTGCATGAACCATTCTTTGTTGTGAGATAAAATCTGACAGAAAAGCATAGCTCCTGACAGAAAAATCTGATGCAATTAAGTTTCTGTGCACAGCTCATAAACTTTGATATGGCAAATAATGGCTAAAATTGATCTTAAATCCAACATTAAAAAAGTGCCCAAACCCCCCATGTTCCACCAGATCAGCTCCAGGTATCCATCTCTGCCCTCTCGGTGGAAGCAGGGCATGTTTTCCTTCCACACAGAAATAATAAGCAACAAAGAAAAAGGTGGGAGAGTGGGCAAAGGTGAATTTCTAGCACTGCATATTAGCAAAACCAATTTGAGGATGAAGCTGGACACAAATGACATGGATTTGCCTTGAGGAATTTCTCCTCTTGGCTCAGTCATGTAAACAAACCAAAACCATGCACTTGATATCCCCACCAGTTTAGACCACAGCTTTGACTGGGAGACCCCTTTGGGTCTCTGCTGTGTTCCATCTTTGGAAAAACCTGTTTTGGAGGAAAACTAAAGTTTCTTGCTTGTGCCATGTGGGTTGGGAGCAGGTAGGAGATGGGGACGTCACCACCAGTGATGGCAACACGGTCCTCGCTGGGAGGAGATGGGAAAGAGCATGGCTGGGAACCAGCATGGAATTCACACCTCCTGGAGCACATAAAAAATGGAGTGCATGACTGTCTTAGGTGCAAAACAACATAAGGTGGAGAGGGAAAGGACATTGTGAGGACTAAAAATACATAAAAAATGAGAAAAGCTTCCTATGGACTCAGGACAGATGTTGATATTTGCTGTTTGCAGCAGCTGGGATGGAGCAGCACAGCCCTGGTGTCTGGCACACTCCTGGATCCCAACTTCTGTGGCAATCCAATGACTGACAGCATTTGTGGAATGGGCTACTTTAGAAATGGGCAAATGCACCCAAATTTGACCAAGACTATCCATATTGACTAAACTGATTACTACACAATCATGGAATTGTTAAGGTTGGAATAGACCCATTGAGTCCAAGCATTCCCCAGGAGTGGTACTCACCATTAACCCGTGTCCCCAAGTGCCACATCCACATGGCTTTGAACACTTCCAGGGATGGTGATTTCACCACTGGCTGTGCAGCCTGGTCATGAAATGTGAAAACAAGACCAATAAAACAATAACAAAATAATATTTGGAAGCAGTCCCAGCTAAGGGAGGTGCACGAAGTTCCCTGTATCCATGCAAAAAAACAGAGGGGGATTTTTTCTCCCCTCCAGTGTGTGCCCAGAGCCTGACAGTCTGTGATCACCCCGTGGCTGGGAGCTGGGAACAGACACCTGAGCACAACCTGCCTGCACAGAGAAATTTCCTCAGACGCCGCACTTTGGAGATGCCAAATGATCCTATTACAGACTTATCAAAGCAGTGGGGATTAGCAGAGATAAAACAACTTTCAGCACTGGTCTCTGCCTTTCTTTGCTCTTTTGTTTGTCTAAATAGCTGTTTTGGTGAGTGCAGGGAAATAATAGGAGGCAATTATTGCTCCATGTAATGTTCCATGTTTGGTTTTGTAATCCTTCAGTTCTGTTTATTCTCATTTTGAGCAAAAAAGTTCCCCCCGGAATATGCTAATCGCCTTTCAGCTCGGCAGAGCTCTCTCCTCCTGCCGAGGCTCCTGGCTTTGTGTGCACCTGATGGCAGCACAAGGACAGTGTTGTCCCCAGGGCGCGGGGCACTCAATGCCCCTCGTCTGGGCTGCACGTTCCGGGCACAAAGCAGCGGGAACAAATCCACCCAGGCACAGAACAGTGGGAAAAAAAAAAAATCCACCCAGCAGCCCAGCACGGGGAGCTCCCTCGCTGGCAGCCCTCCGTGGCTCAGCTCCTTTTCACCTTCAGGAAGGCGGGGAGGGATTTGGGATGGCGAGGAAGGAGAAAGAGGGAACCAGAGGGCTTTTCAAAAGCAGCTTTTTTTTTTTTTTTTTTTTTTTTTTTTGGAAAAGCTGGCCTTATCTGAGCTTTTAATCAGCTTTTAGACCCTGAAAATTTTTATCCAGCCTCTCCTTAGTAGGTGAACTCTCCTAAAATCTCCTTAGGAAGATCTAGAGAAGGGTTCACTTGTGCTTTCCACGCCTTGTCCCTCCAACCTCTCCTTGGGAGGAGCAGGGAGATGTCTGGGAAGCACCACAGTGCCCTGAGCACCATTAGGAGAGGCTGCTGGGACCTGTAGGCACAGGATTATTGCAGAGGGACGGATTTTGCTCCAGCAGATCTCTGTCATGTAATTCTGCAGGTAACCCCGGGGATTAAAACTGGGGGGACATCAGCTTTTCCTGTTGAATGCCTCCCTGGAGGCTGAATCCCCCTTTCCTGGGAGCCCCAGCAGCCAGGTGACAGGAGAAGGTGTCCCAGTAGACTGAAGAGCTGGTGCTGCCATATGGGCTGTGTTTCTGCTGATTGAGGGACCCCAGGAATGGATCTAAACACTCGTTGTGACTACCTGGGTCACGGAATCATGGAAACTCCCCTTCCCTCTGGAGCTGGGAGCAGCTGTGCAGAAGCTGGGAAGGAAGGACATGTTTAAGTACTTTGCTGGCTCAGGGTCTCAAATGATGGACACGGGGTGGATGAAGGGGGTCCTGGATGGAAGATGACCAGTGGAACATGAACTGACAGGCAGAGTGTTGGTGTCTGGTGTCCTTGTGCATCTCCAAGGGGATAGTGTTCATTCTGCAGACCCCTTCTGCAGCTTGGCCTGGAGCACAGAATCATGGAATCACAGGGTTTGGGTTGAGAGGGACCTTAGTGTCCATCCAGTTCCTGCCCCTGCCATGGGCAGGGGCACCTTCCACTAGCCCAGGTTGCTCCAAGCCCTGTCCAACTTGGCCTTGGACACTTCCAGGGATCCAGGGGCAGCCACAGCTGCTCTGGGCAACCTGTGCCAGGGCCTCCCCACCCTCCCAACCAGGAATTTCTTCCATGTATCTCACCTAAATCTTTCAGCTGGAATCCATTCCCCCTTGAACTGTCACTCCAGTTCCTGATGAAAAGTCCCTCTCTGGATTCCCAGTAGCCTCTTCAGACCCTGGAATGTGCTATGAGGTCTCCACACAACCTTCTCTTGCCCAGGCTGAGCAGCCCCAGCTCTCCCAGCCTGACTCCACAGTGGGGGTGCTCCAGTCCCCTCAGCAATTCCATGGCTCTTCTCTGGACTTGCTCCAAGAGTTCCATACCCTCCATCACCAACCAAAACAGGCACACCCGGGCAGGGATATGAGTTTCACCAGTGTGAACTGTATCTGCTGGGACACAAAGAACACCCAAACACCATCACAGAACCATGAAGGCTGAGAAATCATCACCTTTGACCAAGTACTACCATGCTCACTCAATTATCATGCCACATCTGCTTATTTTTCAAGCACTGTGGAGTTGTTTATGCCCTGATTTGAGGAGAACACCACTGCCCAGGGCATCAGACCTGGGGATTGTTACTTGGAGCACAGGGATGCTCCCACAAGGAAAAGTGAGCTCACATTTGATGTTTGGCTGAGCTGAAGGAACTCTTCCACTCAGCATTTTCAAGCCTGAGGAGCAGCCTGCTTGTTGTGCCTGGACTGCCTTTGTCTCGTTTGTGCAAGTTTTGTGTGGCTCCCTAAATCCTGCAGCTGGTGCTGGGAATTACACGTGCCAGCTCTCAGCCTGGGCTTGGTGGGTTTGCTCCTCCTGCTCCTCTGGCCACCATGGAAAACAAACCCAAAGAGCTCATAGCGGATTAAACACCAAGCCTCCACTGATACCCACCCACAGCAGCTCTCCAGCAGAGCCAGGACAGGTGACAATATCCCACAAATATACATAATAAAGCTCTGGAGAAGTGTGCTGGGAGCTGGGCTGGGGGGGGAGGAAGGAGCCAGGGAAATAATGCATAATTCACAAGGCAAATTAATCACTCCTCTCTCCTCTGCCTGTTGCAATTATGTGGAACAGGAGTAATCACCAGGTTACTATTTATTATTATTATTATTTTTATAGCAGGAGAGTAAACAGTGGGGCTGGCGATATTTGAGTGAGGACAGGCTCAAAGCTGCAGTCACATTTAGAGTGGTGCCTCACCAAGATTTCTATCTGGCTGTGCTTTCATTGTGGAAAGGGCTTTTTTTTTTTTTTTTTCCTAATTCTTTCCCTTTTAGATTGGTGGGGAGTTGTGGAAAAGAGGAGGGTGGTGGGGGTTGGTGCGCGTTAGAGCAGAGAGATTGGGTAAAATTATTTTCCTTCATGCTTGGCTAGGCCTCAGTGTGAGAAAGGGGACCCAGCTTAGGGCTGGTGGGAGATGGCAGATAAAAGCAGCTTCATTTCTCACTGACCTTCCATGCGTTCGGCCCGGCCGTGCAGAGGGGGGGAAGGAACAATGGGAGTCACCTCCAGAAAAACCAACCCTGAGCATCTGCACCCAGATCCAGCAAATCCAGGTGGGGACAAAAACAGAAAAGAGTCAGGGCTGCACGTGGGAATGGGTTTGCAGAGCCCCGTGGGAAGTGGGTGCGGGGTGGCTGGGATGGTTGTGGGCACAGGGAGTCCCTGGGACCTGGGGCAGGGTGGGATCTGTGCAGCCATCAGGGCCATCAGGAGGATGTCACAGCAGCCTAAAGAAACCAAATCCCGTGGATGGTCTAAAGAAGTCAGATCCTAGTCCCAATTCAACAAGAGATTCCATCCATTAGCAGGAAGAGGAGCAGGCTTGGAAGGGATGCCTGAGCCCCTCACTCACCAATCCTGCACATCCAAACCCTTTGGAAAACACCCATTTTATATCTTAGGAGGAAGCAAATCTTTGCATTACAGTGAATCATTGAATCATCAAATTCTTTGGGTTTGAAGGGACTTTAAAGCTCATCCTGTCCCACCCCCTGCCATGGGCAGGGACACCTCCCACTATCCCAGGTTGTTCCAAGCCCTGTCCAACCTGGCCTTGGACACTTCCAGGGATAGGTCAGCCACAGCTTCTCTGGGCATCCTGTGCCAGGGCCTCAGCACCCTCACAGGGAAGGATTTCTTCCAAATATCCCATCTAAACCTGCCCTGGCAGTGCAAAACCCTTGTCCTGTCACCCTTGTCCAAAGTTCCTCGCCAGCTTTTTTGCACACACCCCTTAAGGGAATGTGATGTGGCCTGAGCAGAGGCTGTGATGGAGGATGCAGGGTGCAGCTGGGCCTTCTTGGCACAGGTGGAGGAGTTCACCAAGAGCCTGATGGCCTTAAAAAAGGGCCTCTACTAGGCTGAGAATGTTCTTAATGCTGGGTGGATCCCTGCTGGAGGGAGGTGATCTCTGCTCTATGTCCCGAGAGGAGATGCTTCTTTATGTTTTGTCTCCCTCTTTCATATCCCTGAGGATCTGGAGTGCTATTTTAAGTGGGAAGGGAGAGAAAAGGTGTTCTACACTGAGTAGGGTTGGCTACAGGCACTGAGATTCTGGTGCCCTGATAATGAACACAGGTGGATATTTGTTCTTCCTTGCTCTTTTCTTCACTCAAGTGACTTGCACGTCAAAGTGCATTTCCTTCCTGGTCCTCACATGGTGATTTCATGGTGGGATTCAGTCAGTGATTTCTTCACCAAGAGCTTTTAGATTACAAAAAAGCTCTTCCCAGCCCCAAATTCTAGACTTGTTCCTCCACTTTACACACATCCCTCAGCCCCTGGAGATCCTGGGGGCAATTTCAAGCTCTCCTTGATGGTGACACAACTCACCCTGCAAGCCCAGTTAATTATCCCAGGACTACTGAAGTGCTGGTATGACATGGAGCTCTTTAGTACCTTTTGTGTGTTTGCAGTTTTCCCAAGAGCTGAGGGTTTGCACAGGATCTGTGACATGGGAATTCCTTCCTTTCACCTACATAAGGCTCAAAATGCAGAGGAAAAATACATCATCAGGGCACCCATCCCTGTGCAGGGTGTTTCAGGGGCAGAGCTGAGCTGGAATGTGGCTGTGGAAGTGCTTCCTCCTAGTTTTTCCATGTGAGTAAAATTAAAAAAGGGAGTTAAACCTTTTTCAAACTTAAATTTCCACTGACATAAAAGGATCCTCAGCCCTTGGTGCTGCTGTGTGAAGTGTCTGGCCTCAGATGACTGTTTTGCTGATGAGACCTTCCAGGTTAGTCCTGGATGCTTCCAGGGACACCTGCTCCAAAGTAAACTGGGCACCAATTAAAACAGAGTCTCTGTTTAGACAACAGACACCTTTTGGGGATGAATCTGAATGATGGGTCGGGGGGAAAGTGCTTTTTGTTTGTCTGAAAATGATGCTGGAAATCAGGAGCTTATTTCCTGAATTGTTCTTTGAAATGCCACTAGAGGTTGCACGATTAATTCCCTGGGAAAGCCCAGGTTGCTACTTTTATAAAACTTAAAGTATTACAACTTGAAACACCAACATCAGATCCCTTTTGACCAGTTTCCCAGCTGAAGATTTCCCAAGGAACTTCGTTGTGTCTCCCTCAAAAGTCCTGCATGTGGGAACAGTGAACAGAGAGGTGCTGTCAGACAAAACCCTGATGTGAAGAAAACGAGAGCTGTCACCCTTCCTTCTGATCCTTCCCAAGTGCTTTTGCAGCAAGAAGCAGCCTCCTGCCATCAGGAACTGGGCTCATCTGAGCCACCCAGATGCTGAACTAGAGTTTGGGGGAGGTTTGCTCAGGAGATGTGTTTTGGGGAGTCCAGGGGTGCACCTGGCTCACCTCCCCAAGCCAACTTATGCTACTGAGCTGGAAGACACCCACTGGATGTATTTGTTTGTCTCCTGGTTGTTCTTGTCCTCATTCAGAATCTCCTAAATTCTGCAAATTCTTATTGCTGCATATCCTCTGTCTTTCTCCTTGACTGCTCCTCATATCAAGACAAGGACTATCCCAGGGAGTCCTTTAGAGAAAAAAAAAACCTTACGGAGTAGAAATCTTTCTTCCCCTTAAAATAAATCAATGAGAGGAGGTTTATAATTTCTCCAGGGGGAAAATTGCACCCGCCAGCCTGTTTTCTCAGGCCTCGTCTCTTGAAGCACTTGAGCACAATTCCAGCTTGAATTGCAGGAGTTTTCCTCCTGCCTGGCTCCCGTCAGATGACTCATGGCTTTCAAAGTTGGTCACGTCCTTCAGCATCCTGTGGAATTGAATGGAGCCTTTCCTTCCCTGCAGCTCAAGGAATGGGAGCCAGCCTCCCTTCCAAACCTGCCTCCTGCCTGAGCTGATGTCAAAATGTTCTCCTTGGAAAGTTGCAGCACGGTTCTGTTTGACAGACAGGAACACAGGGATGTGCTGGATACTTTGCCACGTTTCCCACAGGGAACAATTTCACATCTCTTCAGTTTAAACAGGGGTTTAACTCCATGTCTTGTTTAACCCCCTTGCTGCCCCGTCACAGGAAATATTCCTGTGTGCCCAGCGTGGCCTAAATCTTTATTTCCAGCCTTACAAAGGGACTAGAGGCAGAACTGAGAGAGCTTGGGTTTTAAGTTAGAGGGACACTTTACATCATGTCTTGGAGCTGATGGACTTCACATACAGCTGAGCCCTGGGATGATGAGGGGTGATGGCGTGGAACTAAAAGAGGGGAGGTTTAGACTTGATGTAAGGAAGAATTTTTATACAGTGAAGGAGGTAAGGGCCTGGTACAGGTTGCCCAGAGTAGCTGTGGCTGCTCCTGGATCCCTGGAAGTGTCCAAGGCCAGGCTGGATGGGACTTGGAGCAACCTGGGGTTGTGGAAGGTGTCCCTGCCTGTGGCAGGAGGTGGAACTGGATGGGCTTTGAGGTCTCTTCTAACCCAAACCATTCCTGGATTCCATGACACTGAGTGGGCTGCAGTGCCAGGAGGATCCTGCTCTGCCTTCTGCACGATCAGCACCTGAAGAACATCAGGTGGACTTGCAGGCCCAAGAGGAGATTTTCACCAGACTGTGAACTCAAATCCACACACTCTGGTGCTACCTCCCTCTGTCTCTGAACTTTCCAAGGGAATTTGTAGCTGTTCCCATTTCACTTTGGGTCTTGAGGTCCTTCCAGGAAGCGGAGTGAGCTCCTTTGTCCTGTGCCTTGCAGACACTGGGGTTCTCCTGTTGTTCCTTCTGGGCTTGTCTTGACTCAGGTGTCTGCTCCAGCCTGCCATGGAATCTCCCAGCCTGAACTCCTTCTGCTCTTCCTGCCCAGGGAAATCACATAAAGGTGTCCTGCTTGTCACCTCTCACTGAATGAGGAGAGCATTGAAGCCCAGTGGGATCTTGGGGTGGGATTTAGAGTCGTGGTCTGACTTTTAGGTCCTGAATTCAAAGTGGGGAAGTTGTTTGCATCCCCCCACAAAAGCTGAGCAGAGCAGGAGGGGCCCTAACTGGCTGCCAGCAGGGCAAATGTTGTCATGGAGTTTTCCCAACCTGTCCCTTCTCCAATAACAGGAGACTGCCCTGTCCCTTTAACCCATGAACTCTCTCTCATGGCAGGAAACTCTGCTGGCTCACACAGCCTTCAAATTAAAAAAAATTACTTGTTATCCATCCAATTTCTCTGAGAGGAAATTCTATTAAATCCCCAGAAGAAAGTGCATTATGGCTGTACTTTCCGAAGCAGACCCTTGAATAAACTTTTTTCCTTATTTCACATAAGGAAATTCACATTTCCATTATTGCTGTCATTATGAAGCAGATGAACATTTTCTGGAACAATTAGACGCGGGTGTGTGGAATAAAGAGCGGAGTTCGCCTGAGATCATTGAAACCTATCTGTTTGGGTGATTCATTTTCTTCCAACTAGGCTGCCCATAATAAGCTTTTCTCCTCTGGCATTGTCTTGTTTCCCATTTCAGGCAGCCACAATGCCCGAAGAATTGAAAGAATGTCTTTCCCCATGTCCTTGTGCTGCGACTGAGCCTGGCAAACAAAAAAATAAAATATATTTAAGAAAGAAATAAAGCAGAAAAAGAAGAGAAAGAGGGGGTAGAGGAGATTATAAATAAAACAAGTGGTAAGGGTAACCTGGGGCGTGAGGGCCTTGAGAAATGCTGTGGTGTAGAGGGTAGGAGATGAATTCTTTCTGCTCCTAAATGAAAAAAAAAATATAAAAATCCATGTACTTAAGAGATGGCAGAATACTCCTTGTCTTGGCCTGGTTCTTGTGTGATGTGGGGCCATGTGCTGAGAAACTTCATGTCCTGCTTCCATGACTTCAGTAAAGCCCCCAGTGTTTGGAAAGTGCTCCTGGTGATCCCACAAAAAATGACATTTGGCTCTCTGGGTTACTACAAAGGTGACAGAGCTGGTTTGTGGGGCTGAGCCCGAGGAAAGGAAATGGTGTAAAAACCCCTTACAAATACAGAGTGTCCTCTGCACACCTTCCCCATGGTCTGGGATCTTCCCCATGCCCCCTCCCCAAGGGTATCCTGGGCTGATCCCCACAGTGGGCAGCAGGAAAGGGGTTGGAATTCTGCCCCTCAGCCCCACTCAGGTGAGAGCCCACCTGCAGAGCTGCCCCAGCCCTGGCGCCCAGCACAGGGAGGACATGGAGCTGCTGGAGAGAGTCCAGAGGGGGCACCAGGGTGATCAGAGGGATGGAGCAGCTCTGCTGTGGGGAAAGGCTGGGAGAGCTGGGATTGTTCAGCCTGGAGAAGAGAAGCTTTGGGGTGACCAAATTGTGGCTTTCCAATACCTGAAGGACCCAGCAGGAAACATGGAGAGAGACAGTTTCCAAGGGCCTGGGGTAGCAAGACAAGGGGCAATGCCTTCCCTCTGCCAGAGGGATGTTAATTAGATGGAATATTGATATTAATGTTAGTTAGATGGGATATTGACGAGAAATTCTTCCCTGTGAGGGTGGGGAGGCCCTGGCACAGGGTGCCCAGAGAAGCTGTGGCTGCCCCTGGATCCCTGGAAGTGTTCAAGGCCAGGCTGGATGGGGTTGGAGCCACCTGGGATAGTGGGAGATGTCCCTGCCCTTGGCAGGGGGTAGCACTGGGTGGGCTTTAAGGTCCCCCTCAACCCAAACCATTCCATGACTCTGTGATTGCTGACAGAGGTGCAACTGGCTCCTGTTAACTCTCTGCCCACATCTTTATTCCCTGACAGCTTTTCTTTGGATGTGTTTGTGATTCCCAGCCAGGCTGTGCCATTGATGGAGCAGCTGCAGTGCCCATCCTGGGGAAGACACCTCCTTCCCAAACTGGCTCCCCTCCCTGGGGCAAAGAGCATTATCCTGCACATTAAAGTGCAGTTTCCTCCTCAGTACCTCACAGAGGACTCTGGTGAGTCCCATCCCAAGTGGAACAGCCTGAATTTCCTCATTTCGATGGTTGTCTCAAAGTGCAGCACTGTGGAATCACAACTGAACCTCACTCACAGGAGTGGGTGCTGTAAGGCTCCTCCTTGGAGGGCTCAGAAAGCATTTCCATCGTTTTTTTCCCTGCACATACATAAATACATCTGGATAATGAGAGATGACTGATAGTACAGGGAGATTTGCTGAGGGAGGTATCACTTGACAAACAAATACCTTGGTTGGGAGCTAAAATCACATTTTCCTTGTTCATCCCAAATTAAACACGAGCCTGCTGGGTGATCCCTTGCTGGTTCACCTTTTGTTGCAAGCAAGACAACAGCAGTGCAGCCAAAATTCCTGTCTGATGGCAGGAATGAGCATATTCCATTATGGTTATCACCCAAATCCCCGCAGAGCAGCCTGAGATTTTGTCAGGACTGCTGCAAATGCTCTGGAAATCTCCTGGCCACCTCCAAGAACGCTTTGTACTGAAGTTTGCAACTCAAGGAATTGTTGGAGAGTGGAAGGAAATAAAGAGCTTGCTTTGATTCTTTTAAAACAGCAGCAGCAGCTGATGTGGGGTCTGCCCTGGGCTGCTTTTGGATATATATATTAGCAGGGATTGAATGGAATGGAAGCTACTGGAGAATGTGAGGCAAGGGAAAATGTTTTTCTAAGGAAGAGAAATGGTAAAACTTAAGGGAGAAAGCAGAGAATGCAAGACCTTGAACTGAGCCTCTTTGGGGAGAGGGGGGGATGAAACAGGAAAAAAAAAAAGTGCCCACTTGAATAATAGACTAACTGGCGACCTTGAACATATATGTGTGCATAATGAGGGTGAAACAAAGAGCCTCTGAATATCAGGCATTCTTAGCCTGGAGAATAATAATCACAAGTGGCAAATGTAAAGAATAAAAGCAAGACATGTAATATAACCAAAGTAATGGGGACCTGAACCAGTGGAGATGAGAGGAATGATGGAGCCTCCAGCAACAGCCTGGGCTCCTCCACGGCCCAGATAATGCTTGAAGCAAACCCAACATTTTCCTGCTGCTCCAGGAGGATTTTTTTAATGTTTCATTATCTTGGACCAAGTGGAAACTCCATTTCTTCTGCAGAGCACTGGCCAAGTTTGGGAGAGGGGAGTTTCCCAGGTTGATTCTCCTCCCCAGCTGTATCCAGCCCTCCTTCTCCTGCGTCCCAGCTGGCAGGGAATGGTGATGCCCATGGATGCTGAGGGGTGGCATCAATTCTTTGCCAATGAGGGTTGTGCCTTGATGTTGATGACTGTGCTCCATGGATCTGGCAGGGCCAATGGATGTGGGGATTTCCATGGAAAAGTGGTAACACCCCCAGTTTGTTCCCAGTACTCCCCACAGCTGTGCACATCACCATGAAGCAGCAAGTGCTCTTGTCCTCTTAGGCAATTCCTTGAGTCATCTTGCTCACTTGAGTCTGCTCCTTGATTTCTTCTGGATTTGTTTCCTTACTTCACTGTGAGTGCAGTTCAACACAGTCCTCGCCTGCAGGCAGAGTCCCTGCCCTCTGTGTGGCTTCTGAGGCTGCTCTTCTCTCTGGGGATGAGGATATTTGGTCCAAACCTTGTGCTTTTCCTGCCCAGACCTCATATGATGTAGTCCCTTTGCAACTGTCCTTCACATCTTCTTCCAATTTGACTTTCTTCACATCTTTTTATGATTTGAGTACCTCCAGGAGAAATGTCTTAAGTGCCTTCTCCAGATCACCAGTGAAGATGTGGCATCTTCTGAGGTTCTCCTTGCCATGTGACCCTTGTTTGTTTTCTTCTCAGTAACTGGGCAATTTGAAATGGACATTGAAAGGTTTCCTCCGAGACCTCCCCTTCTTCTGGGGTTTCTCAGAGGCTGCGGGGGATGTTTTACATTAGATTTCTCCCTCATCCCTTCTGTCCTCAGAGCTGGTGATTTTGTGCCCAGAAGTGCTCAAAAAATGATCCTTTCCCAAGGAACTTTGTTGTGTCTCCCTCAAAAGTCCTGCATGTGGGAACAGTGAACAGAGAGGTGCTGTCAGACAAAACCCTGATGTGAAGAAAACGAGAGCTGTCACCCTTCCTTCTGATCCTTCCCAAGTGCTTTTGCAGCAAGAAGCAGCCTCCTGCCATCAGGAACTGGGCTCATCTGAGCCACCCAGATGCTGAACTAGAGTTTGGAGGAGGTTTGCTCAGGAGATGTGTTTTGGGGAGTCCAGGCGTGCACCTGGCTCACCTCCCCAAGCCAACTTCTGCTGATGAGCTGGAAGACACCCACTGGATGTATTTGTTTGTCTCCTGGTTGTTCTTGTCCTCATTCAGAATCCCCAAAAGGCTCAAAAAATGTGTAGATGTGGTGCTTGGGGAAAGGGTTTAGTGATGGGCCTGGTTGGACTCAATGTTGTTAGAGGTGTTTTTCATCCTAAATGATTCCAGGATGCTCCTTCAATTCTACCAAGGGTCACTGCCCAACACCCCTGTGGGTGAGACAGCTCCACCACCTCCCAGATCCATCACCTTCCCAAAGTGGGACCCTCTGAGGACTGCTCACATCAGAGATGGGAACTGTCTGGCCCATTTCTCTGTGGACCTGGATGGGTTTTGGGGCTGAAGCCACTAAAGACTCTCAGAGAAAACTCCAGCCAAGCTCTGCAAGGCTGGACAATTTTTTGTGGGTTTCCATCCTCTGAGGATGCAGGATCCTCCTGCTGGAGGACCCATTCCTTCACACAGCCCAGTTACCCTGGGCCTGGCTCCCAGTGCCTGGTGTGGATCCGTGTGTTGTCCTCATTCTTCACACCACAAAAGATTAAAGATAATACTGATACTAATAATACAAACCCGCCCTTGTGAGAATGGGCTGCCGGAGGTATTATGCCAGAGAAAGGCTCTGTGAAATGGCTTGGGTAATTTGCACTCATTAGGAGGAGAATGCAGTAGATTAAAGGTAGCAAGGGTGAATAGCTTCCCATTTTTGTCAAACTTGCCTAACCTTTTATTCACCTGCTGAAGCCATTATTTTATAATAATAAAAAAGAGGAGAAAGAGCCTTGCATGAACTTGGGGAGAAAGGCAGAGAGTGCAAGCTAGGAGCTATTTTCTCAAGAGAGAGAAATGCAGCATTATAGATTAAAGGTGAAAAGACAGCCCTCATTTAAATCAATCCACCTCTCCGAAGCATATTTATTCACAGATTAATTAGAGTTGCAAATGAAAATGATCTGGTTGGTGGGAACATTATTGAGGCCTTTAAAGTGCGGGAGTGAAGATTAAAAGGAAGCACACTTACCCTTCCCTTATGATCTGAAGAGGAGATCAAAAGAGTTGGTGTCAAATTAACAGCCCTGATGATTTCTCTCTTCTTCTAGGCCTCGTTTATTATCTCAGGCTCATGTTGGTACACGCTGGAAGAAGACCTGGTTTCCTGAGCTGCTGGTGCGGGAACAGTGCGGGGACCCTTTGGAAAATTTGGAGCAGTTGGGAAGGTCTGGAGCTGCCTGGCCAGGGACAGGGGGACATGTGTGTGTGCAGGGGAGCAATCCCTCCAGACCTGGTCTTTTGGATGGGCCAGGCCCCGTTGGATGTCATGGGTGGGAGGAAATATTAATTTATGTTTTGGGATGTTGTAGGGAATCGTTCAAGCTACCAGACTTGTCCATTAATGGCTCATTGAACACCCAGCCTCTTCTGAGTCTGTGGGATGGGTTTGGGACTTGCTGTTGGATAAGAACCACAGCTTTGCTCTTCTTGAAGGGAGGGGAGACAGACTCAATCCTTGTGCTCCACTAAGAGCAGTACCAACACAGCAATGCAAGGATTGACATTTGAATCCTTTGGGATGACACCAGCAGAGGCAGCACACCCAGGCAAGAGTGTCCCTTTCCATGGGATGTGAATGGGCCTGGAGGAGGCAGAGGGAGCCCAGTGCAAGCTCCAGTGTAGCCTGGTTGGAAGGAGAGGGATAGGATCATGCAGAGCTGTCAGGGAACATCCCAGCAAGGTCCATCCCACTGAAGCTCCTTTCCCACTGGATCCCAGGAGCTCACTGGGGGAAGATGGTAACTGGCTGTGCCTGGAGGCAAAGGTGTCATTGAATCCCAGAATGGTTTGGGATGGAAGGGACCTTGAAGCTCACCTAGTCCTACCCTCTACCATGGGCAGGGACACCTTCCACCATCCCAGGTTGCTCCAAGCTGTGTCCAGCCTGGCCTTGGACACTTCCAGGGATCCAGGGGCAGCCACATCTTCTCTGGGCAACCTGTGCCAGGGCCTTCCCACCTTCACAGGGAACAATTTCTTCTCTACATCCCATCTAAGCCTGCCCTCTGGCAGAGGGAAGGCATTCCCACTTGTCCTGACCCTCCAGGGCCTTTAAAATATGAAAAGGGCAAGGAGGGATATTGTGAGAATTTTCCCTGAACATGGCTCATCTTTTTTTTCCCTGATATTTGAAGGCTAGAAGAGAAACATCCCCCATAATTTCTTATATGTTGATCTTCCCTGTTCAGTGGCTGCTGCATAAACTGATCTCTCTCAGCACAGAGCAGCTCTAGTGCTTTGGATTCATTCCCAGCTGTCCAGTGAGGATCATGGCAGTGCAGACAAGCCACAAAGGATTGGTCGACTGCATGGCTGCCAAGGGGTCTCTCACTTTGCAAGCCAATATTAAAGGTACTGCAGCTTTAGCAGAAATGCAGGAATTCATAATTTTCTCTGCACTCTATCAGAAAGGAGAAATGAGAAAGGGAAGAGCAGCAGAATCCTCTGCTGCCAGCGTGAGCACCAGGGAATGGCCCCGGAGCACTGGGGGAAGGAGGAGAAGCAGCAGCATTGATGCCCTGAGAGGCTGACCTGGAAGAGAGATCAGATGTTAAATGGAATAAAGTAGATAATAAAGGAATGTTAAAGGAATAAAGTAGATTTTTATTATAAGGCCTTAAAAGGATGCACCTTGGGCAGTACAAGAGCCTGGCCAGGGCTACACCCAAGATAGACCCAAGATGGATGCAAGATGCACAGCTGGTCACAGCTGGTTACACTTTTATAAGTTTTGGTCCATTTGCATATTGGGGCTAATTGACCAGTTACAGCTTCAGGTTATGAAGTCCCATCCTCCCAAATTGCTCTCCTTAGTTTGCTGTTGTTTGCACTTTTTGGGCCTTGGACACCAAGCTGCAATGGTGTCCTTCATTCTCAGGCTGGAAAACGATTTTGTTTAACTAAACTGTGAAGAGAACTTACCAACACTGAACATGAAGCCCAGAGTTACACACTAAGGCAGCACAGAACCTGAAAAATACAAAAGCTAAAACTTAAGGCATCAGCCTGAGGTATTTACTGACTCTTTCTGCAGCCAGACAAAAGCTTTCATAAAGAACACCAGTTTGGAAGCTTCCCAAAGGCTCCAAGGGCTGATCCTGGCTCCAGAGGAGCTGGAAGGGCACAGAGGGAGAGGCAGCCCAGCAGGCTCAGCTGAGCTGTGGTGTTGTCTCCAGGCCTGGACCTGGTGTGGCTCCAAAGGCTTGAGTCCATCCCAGACTGGGGGCAAGGGAAGTTTTGGCTGGTGTCTTGGTGCTGTCTGCAGGGACTGACAGTTGTATCAGCCAGGCTGGAGAATGCCAGCACACCCAGATGCCCAGTTTGTATCAGGAGGAATGAGCTGTCCCTGTGCTCCAGCAGGAGGAGGTGGTGGCTTTCCTGACCCCATCCCTGAAAGGTTTGGAATGCCCACACCATCCATCTGTCCCTGTTCCAAGTGCCTGGCTCTGTGCAGGGGGTGCTGTGCCCTGAACTCCTGGAATGTGGTGTTTTTCCTGAAGTGGGGGGTGTGAGTTGGGTGCCAGTGGTGTGGAATGTTTGGGACTGGCTGGCTCCATGGAGCCATGGGCACTGCTCATGCCAGGCACACTTCCTAGGAAACAGCTGACACAGGATAAGGGATTGTTCCACCTCATTCTTCATTACCACACAGCCCTCCTAATTGGCTGGGTTACCCCCAGGGGATTTGGCATTTCTTGTACACTCAGATTTTCCTGGCAATTGAGTTTTTGCTCTATCAGACACCCAAATTCTCCCACTCTACCTATGAGGGACAACGCAAATCTGGTGGAGGGGGAGGAGAATTGGCCCTGATTCTTATTTAACCATTTTCTTGTTGTTGTGTTTTGCTGTGTTTTTTTAATCCCTGTCCTCTCCACATGTTCTGTTTCTCCACAATCTCTGTCTCCTGTTTCTCAACACCAAGCTACAAATCCAAGCTGGAGGTGCTCAGGCATCAGGGTCTCTGCATGTTTTGGGAGCTGTGCTCTGGCCATGCCAAAATCTCTGCATTCTAAGTCTGAGGGAGGATTGGAGACACCCATTTCCAACTGTGTGGGCTCAGCCAGGATCCCTCCTCTCTGCCACAAGGGGAACAGCACCTCAAGGAGAAGAAGCAGCATTTTCCCCATGGGTCCAGCTCCTTCTTGAGCTCTTTTGTGTGTTCAGAAAAGCCCAGCCAGGAAGATTTCCATGGAAGGGTCAGCTCTGGCTTCTGTTGGTGACTTGGGAATTGCTCTGCACAGACTGCAATGGCATTTCCAGTTTTAAACACCCCCTTGAAGCCGAGCTTGCATTTGGATGTGGATGCAAATGAGGACCTAATCAGCTTTCTTTTGCTGTAAATATTTTGTTTCTGCTTGGAGGAAACAAAGCACCTGTGTGTGGTCTGTGCTGAGTTTTCTGCTCTTATTTGGGTTTGCATTTCAACCTGCCCATGTAGGACAAATGTTTTGCATCCACAAGATTTAAATGAGCCGGGAGACTTGTTCCCCTCCCAGCCCTGCTGACAGGTTCCAGGCTGTTTGCAGAGGCTTTCCTGAATTGATGATTTCTAGGTCAAGGAGAGTGTTAGGTTTTTTGACCGTTTGTCTTGTGCTAATCGCTGTCAGCCCCGAGATTTATGCATGGATAGTGACAGCAGATGGGGTCACTTTTATTAGGAATTCACACACCAGGCAGGGAAAGGCAAAGGCACAGGGGCCTTTGCCAGCTAGGCTCTGGATACTCAGACTCTTGCACTGAAAAAATTTCTGGTCTTAACAAAGCTTCAGCTTGTGGATTTTCATTATTTTTTTGTAATAAATGCATTTCCATAGAGCTTTTTTTCTTTTTTGATGGCTTTTATGGGAAATTATCCCATTAGTGCCCAACATCCATGTCTCCTGTGTCTGCCTGAGGGGATTCATCCTGCACTATCATTTGGATTCAAAGGGTCTCCACCTATATTCCAAATATACCATTGCTTCTTGTAATACAGACCTCTAGAGCCCAATATCTATTTACATCCTGTATTTTTTTTCCTGATAGAATGAAAATTTGCAAATCTGGAGTTGCCAAGAATTCCAGAATAAATCACTGTGCCCAAGTGGCATCTGGTGCTGGGTTGGAGGTGGTGCATCCCTTGGCAATCTTTAACCCAGTGTGCAGGTGGCTGTAAAACTTCAGTTCCTAGCTAATCCAATGCCTTAATTTTTATTTTCTCAGGGCAGTATAAATCACATTGTGTTTTTCTGTGTGATGAGTGTGATGATTCCAAGGAGTGGGACCAGCGGAGGCTCTGGGGATGCTGAAGGGCCTGGAGCATCTCCCTGCCCAGGAAAGGCTGAGGGAGCTGGGGCTGCTCAGCCTGGAGAGGAGCCCCAGCTGAGAGGGGCTCAGGCCTGGGTGTCCCTGTGTGCAGGGAGGGCTCTGAGCAGGGCCAGGCTCTGCTCCGGGGGCCCAGCAATGGCACCAGAGCCACGGGCAGGGACTGACCCCAGGAGGATGAACTTTCCTGGGCAGTGCCCGAGCCCTGAACAGATCCCAGAGAGGCTGTGGAGTCTCCCTCAGTGGAGATGTTCCAGAGCTGTGGACACAATCTGTGCCATGTGCTCTGGGATGGCCCTGCTGGAGCAGGGAGCTGGCACCAGATGGACTCACATGGTCCCTTCCAGCCTGGCCCATTCAGGGATCTGGGATATGTCTCCCTTGCATTTCATCCCCTCTGTTCACAGGAATTTCAAACTTCCCATTTGCAGGCCTTTTCTGAGTCTAGATCTCTTCCCTCCCAGTCTAGATTTGTTCTCACCCATTTTCCTCATCTCACCTTTACTCGATCCATCACATCCTTGGGGCCCAGATCTTGTTCCTCTCCTTTTCCTTCTCTCCCATGACACCCGTTTTTCCATACAGGTGTTGGAACACAGCACCACCTTTCCAAGTCCTTTCTTTATGATGGCCTGAACAAATTGACTTTAACCAAAGAACTGTGATTCAGGACAACTTCCAAATGATTTTTGGAGCAGCACATTGTGATTTTGAGCCCTGCAGCCACCCAAAAATATGTGATGTGGCACTATAAAGTTGTATTCTTGTATTTTGCTGAAGAAACCTCCATGCCGTGCATCAGCCTCTGTTTTTGGGCATGTGCCTTGGTGCAGGTGATGGAATGTGTTGGGACAGGGCTCCTTGGGGGGGTTAAATCAGCTCAGTCACTCTGTCACTCAAGGGGTGGCAGCCACCAGCTGCCATTGTTCTCCCCGGGACACCTGGAAAACATCCCATCCTGTTCTGGTGTGTCAGGGGTAGATGTGAGATGTCCCAGCCAGAACCTCATCCTGAGGAGTGAGCATCCTCTCAGCCCACATGGAGCCATGGGAAAGGGGATGGAACAGCCCAGAACAAACATTTGGTGAGCAGGTATTAAAAAAAAAACCAAAAAAAAACCAAACTGGGGAAAAAATTCCCTTTGGAAGCTCCTGAGGCCTGGAGTGATGCAGAGCTGTGGTTAATGGCCACTCCCCGAGGTTTCCCCTCCCATGGAGCACAATTGATTGCAGCGAGATTACGATGCCATTAAAATTCACTCTGCCCATAAACCAAAGCCGGGGAAAATGCTGACGTTTATAGCAGCTCCTACAAGAGACATATTTCAGGGCAAAGTGAGTCCTAATGCAGGAACTTTATTTAGGTAAAACAACATCCAGGGAAGGGGGGGGAGAGGAGGAGGAGAGGTGGTGGCGATTGCAGAGAATTTTATTTCTTTCAACTAATGGGTATAGGGATGCTAAATTTAAAAGACATTTTTAATAAATCTATTGGCCTTTGACAAAATCAATCCAAACCCCATAAACCAAGAAGTCACCCACTTGGTATTAATGAGGCTACATTTGCATTTATTTTTCCTTTACACTAGACAAACCATTAATTTCGTGTTTATGCTTCCTTTGAAGTCTGAATGCTTGGAGATAGATGGCCACATCAAGTCTCCTGCTGCTACATTAATATTTTGCTATAAATGATAAATTTGACCATTTTCTACAACACCCCTTTTTTCTTTAAGAAAGCTGAGAAAATGCGAGCAATAAGTCTTAAGCCCCTGAAAGCTTTGCTGTTTTTTTAAATACTCTGCAGTCATTGATTATTAAAGCAGTCATAGCTTTAACTTGGGCTTGCATTTGATGGCACCCAGCATTCTGCTGCTGTAAATTGAGAGATGTTCATTAACCAATCAGGGGGTCCTTTTTTGCAAATCATCTTTCATTTGACCCATGGATAAACTGGACACGGCCAAGTCACCACTGCCTCACCCCCTCCCTGGCCTCTGAAGGCCCCTCCTCACATCTCTGGGTTGCTTCCATGCAAGTTAAGTACTTTCTTGTGCTCCAGCAGGACATCCAAGGTGCCTTTTCCCAGTTTTGCAGTAATTTACTTTTTATTTTTGGTAGTTATTTTTTTTTTCTTTCAGAATGCTTTACTACCCATACAGGACACCACGAGCCTCCCAAAAATCCCCAGCTCCTAGAAACAAAGGGAAAGGCCTTCTGAAAAACTTTGACAGCCCAGGATGATGGGCAGGAAGGAGATTAAACTTCTGCAAGGATTCTTGGAAAGGTCTGTAATTTTCCAGAGCCTGGATGCTACTCCCAAATCCCAGTCCCAGATCCAGAAAAGGGCACAAGTTTGGTGATGCTCCATGTGCCCCTGCGTGATGTGGGTCTCAGGATGGCTTTCATGAGCCCTGTGTGAGCACTAAACCTCTCCCAGGTGGAGTGGGATGGCTGATATCCAAGAGAATTCCTGCAGCCAAGGCAGGGAGTTGTGTGGCAGCAGGGAAAGCTTGGGAATCTCAAAAACATTCCAGGTCCATGTTTTTCCTGAGGAGCACAGAGGGACAGGCAGAGGTTAGATCTGAAAAAACCCAAGGATCCCAGATTCCCTAGAATCCCTAAGGATTCCTAGGCTGGTGTTCACATCTCAGGAATGTTTCTGGGTACAGTTACCTGGGCTGGGGCATTGTGGGGGATAAACCCACTCAGGTGGGATTAGGGAAGGGGTGTCCCTCAGACCTTCTCCTGAGACACTCCTAGGAATTGCCACAGGTATTCCTCATGGACCCTGCACCTTGCAGAACATGAGGATCCTGACAGGCCAGCCCTTGCACAGAATCCCAGAATCATGGAATGGTTTGGGTTGGAAGGGACCTTAAAGCCCATCCAATTCCATGCCCTGCCATGGGCAGGGACACATTCCACTAGCCCAGGTTGCTCCAAGCCCTGTCCAACCTGGCCTTGGACACTTCCAGGGATCCAGGGACAGCCACATACTTGAACTCTTGCAAGGATTTCCAGGCTATCAGAACCTCAGCTGCCAAAAGAGTTTTTGTGGTCTGTTTCTTGATTTAGGTGCCTAATTTCTTCCTTCTTCACTGCCATTACCCGCAGGCAGGGAGGTGAGGTGGAAGAGGCAGATCTAGTGGGGCATCTCTGGGGTCCCAGCTCAGGCTGCAGCAAGCCCCAGTGTGAGCTGTGTGTCTGCAGCAAAGTTGGCTTTTGGTTCCCTTCCAAATTCCTCTGGCAGCTGATCCATGTTTGCTGCTGTGGGATGCAAACATTGCATGGGATGCAGGGATGTCCAGTGTTCTGCAGTGAGACTGGGGATTAAAGGCTCCTTCAGCTTCAGCCCCTTCCCACTAAATCTTTTATCTGGTGTCTGCCAGGTCTCCCAGCAGCTTTGGTGCTGGAGGATCTGAGCTGTGTTTACCCCCTCTCCCGAATCCCAGCTGCTCTCTGCACACACTCCCTAAACAAGGAGCAGGGCCCTGAGCATGAATTAGCAGATTAAACATCACTTTTTTTTTTTTTTTTTGTGGGTTGCTTTATTTTATTATTTTTTTATGAAGCATCTTTTATAGCTATGCTGGGGTTAGATTTCATCTAACCCTTGTTTATTTTCTTTGCCAGCCGGAGTTTATGGAGGAGGGAAGGGATGTTATATCAATAGGGGAGTGGCTATTGACACTTGCTGCTATGAAGTGCCTTTATGTGCTTTCAAATGGCAGGATTATGCTCTGGATGGCTCCGTGCCGGAATTGTCTCCTGCTCCATTAGCAGCTGAGAGATGGAGGTGTGAACTGATTGTGGGGGTCTGACATGAAGGAGGGCTGGATATTGAATGGGTGAGTTGCACCCACTCTGGCTCTTTCCCCCCCCCCCCCCCCCCCCTTTTTTTTCTTATTTTTTTTAATGAAGAAGAATTCCTGCTTCTGAGGATACGCTGAAATTCAGCCTGCTGGGATTCACACCTCCCTCCCAGCAAACTCTTGTACAGCATAGTCCAGTGCATCCTTTGCTAAGGATTCCTTGAGGGTGGTGAGAAAACCTTGAGACCTGGTTTTTGGCAGTTCTAATTTCTCCTCATTCTCATTCAGCTATTTCACATTCAGCTCCCGGTGTCTGGACTTGGAAGGTTCCCATGTCCAAGCTTCACACCAAACCAGTTTCATGAGAAAGACACTTAAAACAGCCTGAATTCAGGTCATGTAAGGATGGGACATTTCAGGAAGAACAGGGACCTCAGCAGAGTCCTGTTTGAGTCTCCCAATGTGGGCAGCAGCTCCGCTGAGCACAGGCCTAAGACAGCGTTTGTGCCCACAGATCTCTCCCAGCATCCAAGATTTGAAGCTCAGTGTTCATCCTTGCTCCAGCTGTTTTTGTCTGCTATCCTGCCAGCTGCTCACACTCTGCAGGCAGTGGATGTCCTCTGGATACATCCATGGATTTTTCCCTTGCCCAACAAGTCTGAACATGCTAAAGATCAAGTGAATGTGGTTGGCACTTCCCGCCAATAATTAGAAATGAAAGCAAGCATGAAATAAATGTCTGGATTATTCTCATGAAAAATTGAGACTCAAACAGGGATTTCAGAAGCCAGGCTTCTGCCTTTCATTTCAGATTTTGGCCTCCTTTTGCCTTTGAAAGAAAAGGAAAATATAAGTGTAGTGTCTGCAAGCTGGGAACCTCTCCTGCCCCAGGCTTCTCACTGTCATTGATGTCTCTTCTCATGCCACAGGAACACCAGTGCTGAATCTGGTGGAGAGTCTGGATCACTGGGGATCCTCCCCACCCCTTCCACATGCTCTAAGAAGGGAGGTTAACTGAGGAGAAGATGTTTCCCTGTATCCCTTAAAACCTGCCCTTTGAACAGAGCTGGGTTTGCAGCCACAAACCAAAGGAAACCTCCCAAGCCACAAGAACACATGGAATAATAAAGCCCAGATAATTGGAATGGGGGTGGTTATAAGGGTTTTGCTGCTTCTTGGACCTGTTAAGTTGTCCTGGCCAGAGGCAGTGCATCCTGCTTGGAATAACCAACTTTGGATCACTTGTTTTTCCCTCTGGCCATCCCCTCCTACTCTGGTTTCTGTTGTGCTCATGAGAGAATAAAGTTACCAGCATCATCCCAGCTCATCCCAGCTTGAATTCTCTGCCAGAGCTGGAGCTGGGCTGCTCAAAGGAGCATCAGGCCCACTCTGGTGGCCCCTGTCAGTCCTGATTCTGCTTGTGGAGGGAAATGGAGCCTCTTTCCTACAGAGACCAGAGAATCCCAGAATGGTTTGGGTTGGAAGGGATCCTCAAGGCCATCTCAGTCCACACCTCTGCCATGGACAAGGACACCTTCCAGCAGAGAGGGCTGCTCAAATCCTCATGGAGATGATCCATGACCTGCAGGATGAGGCATTGGCAGATCACACTACTCCAGATAATTCCGTGGAGTGGCACCATCGATTAATTCCCTTGTCATTACGTGATTCATTATCAGACCCCAGGATCTGTATTTCAGCTGCTCCACAGATCAGAGTCATCATTCCCTTATTCCTTGACAGATCAGGAGCAGTTTTTCTTATTCCCATTGCCCCCTGGGGCCGAAACCTTGTCAGCCAAGGAATCTTGAGAATGGGGGAGCTATGATGTGATCCAGAACATGACGTCTCTGCCCTGCTTCCACTGCAGATGGAACAGGGAGGGAAGATCCCAGAGATCCCATGTGCTGCAGGCTTGTTTTGCTCGGGGTTGGACCCCTGCCCAAGAAAAGCCACTCGAGGACTCTGGTGCTGCAAATCTTTTCCATCCCCTCATGAGAATGGTGACCTCCTCCACCCCAGACAAACCCCACTGAGTCCCAGGGGTGAGTGAGCCAGAGCCACAGAGTCCTGCAGCTCTTCCTGCTGGAGGGGACATGAGCTGTGGTGGGTTCTGCCTGTCCTTTCACACCAGAGCCAGAGAAATGGGAAGGGAGGGAAATGGGGGGAAAAGGGAGGAAGGAGACACAAAGGCTGAGGCTTTGCTAGAAAGGGAACACAGCACTCCTCAGTCTAATATCTGCCCTTTATTCTGCATTACAATATCTGCAGACTTCCAGACTGGACACGATGCCGGAATCAAGGCTGAAATTACTTTTCAGCCATTCATTCATAACTGTTGTGTTTAAAAAAAAAAAAAAAAAAAAAAAAAAGAGAAGAAGAAGGAAAAAAAGAGGGAGAGACAAGATGGGGGAAACAAAAGTAAATACAAAAAGAGAAATGTTAACATGTGTGGCACAGAATGTGTATGGCAGACAAAGCTCTGCTTGTTCTGCCACAAAGGCTTTGAAAAGCAGGTGTCATAGCAGCTGTACAAGGTTAAAGCACAGGGACCATTATGTACAAAATGAGGGAGTCTTTATCCACAGTCTGCTTCAGCTCTTAAGAATGTGCTTCCTATTGTGCCAGTGTTTGCTGGAAGGACTCCATCTACACAATGGAGAAATTTTTCATTCTCACCTTCCCCCCAACCTCCGTTCCACCATCCAAATCTACAGTTATGGATATAATACAGACCTCTGGCATTCAAGGTCCTCATTGCCCCACACTTCTGAAACAAAAGCTATTGTGCTGCACCATGAAAGGCGCCTGCGGCAGAATAAAGCCCTTCAGCAGAGGACCCTGAGAGAGTATTTGTGAGGCTCTCTCCAAAGTTAAAATCCTGGTGAAAACAAAACACTTCCAATTAAAAATGTTCCCTCACTTTGTTTTGTGTGGTTCGTTTCCTTTGCTCCCTCTCCCCCTCTCAGAGATGTCCAGAGAGATCCTCATACAAAAAGACAAGTGACCTGTCCTTGTTTTCGTTCTCAAAGGGAAAGATGGAAAAGCAGGAATGCATGGCTTGGGAGACAAGCAGCATTATTAAAAGAAAGAAGTTGGAAAGCAGGCCAGGAAGCATCTTCTTCCCAGTGGGCAGTGGGATAGGCTGGTGTGCTCTGAAACACGAGGTATGAGCTCAGCAATGACACACATTTTTTGGTATTAACAAGGGGGTAACACAACTATCCCATTCCCAGCTTTTCCACATCCTTCCCCACAGCACATCCAGCACACCTCAGGTGTCTCCTAGAGGGAGCAGGACAGATGGTCCCTGAATTATCTGATTTGTCCCCTGGGCTTGTCTTTTAGGCATAGCAGTGTCCCAGGAATGGAGCTGGCTCCTGTTGCCTGTCCCCAACCCAGACCAACCCTGCCAAGAATGAACACTCAACCAAACCCTGAAGCCACCAGAGATCATCAGTGAGCACTTTGCTGTCACCCCCAGGAGATGCTGCTGGGGCAAACCCAACCCCTTATTCCAGAAATATTCACAGAATCCCAGAATGGGCCAGGCTGGAAGAGACCACAGTGGTCACCTGGTGCCAGCTCCCTGCTCCAGCAGGGCCATCCCAGAGCCCATGGCACAGATTGCGTCCACACAGCTCTGGAACATCTCCACTGAGGGAGACTCCACAGCCTCTCTGGGATCTGTCCAGTGCTTGGTCACTGCATGGAAAGAAATTCTTCCTCCTGTCCAGGAGGAACTTCCCAGGCATCAGTTTCCCATTGGCTCTTATCCCTGGGCACTGAGAAGTTTGCACATATTTTGTCTCTTGAGCTGCCACTCCCTTCTTCCCATGGGATGTGTTCCCTTGCTTGTGGTGTGGTCCTTACTGGCTTGCACACCCTTTCTGGGCTCTGGAAGCATCGGGATGTAACTGAGGAGGCAGCACGAGGCTGGAATCTGCTGAGTGTGACTGAAATAAGGGGGACACCCAAGGGATATTGAGCTGGCAGGGAGTCGATGTCCCCAGGGTGGTGACTCACTCCCCCAGAGGGTACAGTGAGGTAGAAACTCCTGGCTGTAAAAGTGTGTGCAAGGGTGGTTGTGTTAGGCACCCCAGATCTGTGCCTCAAATTTCCCACATTTACCACTGTCTTTGGGATTGGAGAGAGCAAATCACGGAAGGCAGAGACAGTTTGAGCTTGATTTGTCCACAGCTGTCTGTTTTCAGTACGAATTTTGCCTTTAGTGTGTGTGTTTTGTGGGGTGTGGAGCCAGGCAAGGGAATCTTTGGCTCAGCAACTCCTGCAGCCCATAGCAAGCACGACTCAGTGCAAATAATGTGCCTTTGAGACATTATGTCCCTTTGCCTGGCCTGTGACACCAACCCCAGCCAGACTGTGCATCCAGGATGCTGAGTGGGACTTGCATGGGTAAGGACAAGGAATTAAGCCCCAGGAGCCCTTGCACTCCAGCAGCTGACAAAGGCTGGAGTTGTTCTTCCATCCTCGTGTGCTTGGGAGGGAGATCAGCTGGGACTCCCCAGGTAAGGATCCCCCTCTGTCTCCTCCCCAGTGTCCCCCATTCCCTGATGGCTCCCCTGCAGTAGGAATGTCTCTTCCATCAGCACCTGCCCAAGGTTTTGGCACTGCCTGGGACACGTGTGACCAGGTGCTGGTGTGACACACTGAGCTCTGTGCAGGCACAGCCTTGGTGACATTGACCTGGGTGTGATTCAAGTTATAAATGCCAGGAGTTAAGGACAAGGGACCAGGATGGAAAACCAGAGAGGGTGTCTGGAGGGTGGCCCTCCATAACCAGGATGGGCACAGAATCCCAGAATGGTTTGAGTTGGAAGGACTTTAAAGCCCATCCAGTCACAGCCTCTGCCATGGGCAGGGACACCTCCCACCATCCCAGGTTGCTCCAAGCCCCATGCAAACTGGCCTTGGACATTTCCAGGGATCCAGGGACGTCCACAGCTTCTCTGGGCAACCTGTGCCAGGGCCTCCCCACCCTCATGGCAAGGAATTCCTTCCTAGAAACTTACCAGCTTCTCTTAACACTTTGCTATCAAACAAGTTATAAAACTCTCTGAGGAACCTCGTTCCCAGACTGTGAGAAGCATTTGAGCCTCTATCTGTGTGCTCCCTAATGTGCTTTATTTATGTTGTATTTTAATCACCTGTGTGTTTTTTGAACACTGCTTCTAGGGAGCTGTTGCTGTCACTGTACCTTCATCAGGTCTATTCCCAGCTAGATTTCCCTCTGACACTGGTGTTAGCACCCCACTGCAGAGACAGTGACACTGTGATCTTGGAGGAGTTAATCCCAGCTGACAGCTGGACCATTTCCATGAGCCCCAGAGTGAATCAATGTCAGGTGTGGGGGAAGGGTGGACATCATGGCTTTGCTTCTGGACACGGAGGTCTTTTGAGTATGAAACCCAACATTTGGGGCCACTGAGGCAGAGTGACAACAACTGCACTGCCAGTTCCTCCTTTGTGACACAATCATCCCCCTTTCAAGGTGTACAGATGTCCTCTAGAATGAAGATCCAGTGGCAAATAGCCCATGAACAGTTTTTCTGCCTCTTGGCACGATCACCTTCCTCAGAAGAGACTTGGATCCACAGTTCTTGTGTGGTTTGTGGGCAGAGGGAGAAATGGAGCTGGGAAAGCAGCTGATGTCAAGAAATGAGCTAATGAAGGGAGATCACAAAGTGTGCAACCCCAGACGCTTCTATCTTTCTCTCCAGTTACCTTGGTAACTGGGTAGTGATATGATGTTGCTTGGTTTTGTATCCTGCAAGTAAAAGAAGCTCAAAGTACCCACCACTGGCAAAAATATTGGGAAGATATCACATTCATCTACAAAACAACAATTAAGTTGTGGCCTTGCTAGATGCTGTATCGAAGGGGGGATGTATCTCCCCCAAAGCCTGCATGAAATGACTTCTATTTTCCTATGAGCCAGCAATTTAGTGCAGCTTTTGATGGGATTTCTCAGGGCCAAATCAAAGGGATCACCCCAGGATGGCTCTTTTCAGGGACATGGCTCACTGAGGCTCTACATCCTTTCCTCTGTGGGCCTTTCTGCTGATGATAATGTTGTTTAAAGGCAGATATGGACTCCTGGTGAACAGAAATGGGCTTAGACTACATGTGATGGACTTTCTTAAAGGGGACGTGGAAAACCCAGCAGCTCCCAGGGGTGTGGAGACACCTCTGACATCAGGAATGACATTTGGTGTCAACAGTGGGCCTGGGCAGGGCTGCATCCAGTGACCTCTGTGGGCAAGGGCTGGACTCACTGGAGCTGCCAGGAGTTTTCTTTTCCCCAGTTCTCAGATACTGAGGCATTTATTCTCTCCAAGGGGTCCAGCAGTGCTGCCACATCCCAGTAACTTTCCCCAGCACTCCTCCAGCTCTGCTCAACCCCACTGGGTTGGATGGTTTGGAGTGGACAGAATAGAAATGGAATTTTTTCCAGCCACTACATCCAACCAACCAGCAGCTCTTGCTGCTGTATTCCTCTTTTCCAGCCTCATTTGTGGTCCCCAGCCCTGAGGTCTGGGCCAATGGTGTCACCCAGGTGTCCCCAGGGCATGATGCTGCCACACAGTCTGGAGAAATCCATGGTCTGCTTCCCACTGCTTTGGTCTTCCTGGTCCAAGCATTTCCTTGGTCTCCTTATAAAATCTGCAGCGAATTGTTGAAATTAAATTCTCCATGTAAGTCAAGGACTCGAACAGGAAAAGGAGGTGAGAAAAACAGTTCAAAGGGGAAAGATTCACACAGGAAGGGAGGAAGCAACACTTCTCTGCTGAGGGGGAAAAATGCCCAAATAACTTATTTAATTCTGAATATCATCTCCTTCCCAGTCTCTGCACCTGCAGGCATTGAAATGGGAAGGGAAAAGTAAGGGTGGGAATCTTTCAAGCTCTGGATGTAAAGTCTGGATAGCCAGAATTTTACAGGTAAACCCAGAGCCTCTGTGGGAAATGGGAATGGTATCTTTGCACCAGTCTCTTTTGCCATTCTCATGCTTCCTGTGCAGTTGTACAAATACCTGGGAGTGGGACCTGGAGACTTGGCTACTCAGAGCCAGAGGGAAGTGGTTGGTTTTAAGAGAGGATGTCATGGAGAAGGGCAGGACTGGATTCAGGGAGCTGTCTCCTTCTGCATCCAGGTGGCATATCAGAGACCTCAGTGGGGCTGGTGAGGGTCTGTAACTAAAAATTCCAAATCTGGCTTCAGGAAAAGCACATGGCTTGTTTTTGGCAATGCTGCAAAGAAGTTAAATTTGATTAAAAAATCAAATAAACCACATTTCTGGCTGGATATTACTTTAGAGACTGGCCATGGCTTTAAACCAGCAGAGAAGAGGGTGAGATTTGACATTAGAAAATTCTTCCCTGTGAGGGTGGTGAGGCCCTGGCACAGGGTGTCCAGAGCAGCTGTGGCTGTGGCTGCCCCTGGATCCCTGGAAGTGTCCAAGGCCAGGTTGGACAGGGTTTGGAGCAACCTGGGATGGTGGAAAGTATCCCAGTTCATGGAAGGGGGTGGAACAGGATGGGCTTTAAGTTGGGCCCTCCCAACCAAACCATTCCATGATTCCATGATTATGGGATATCTGTATGCATAATTTGTATCTTATTTCTTTTTCCAGACACTGACAGTTGATTGAGGTCTTCAAAACATGAACATTAAAAAATAAAAAACGTACAACAGTTATAGTGCTATGGCTACCAACCTTATTTGCCTGCCTAAATCCCTAATATTTGCCTTTTAAAGGCAAAACGGAATTGTTATTGCAGAGAGAACAGGCAGAGGAGACAGGGCAGAGGCAGCAGCAGCGATTTGAAGCCTGTGAAATCCCTGCACTCCTCGCACAGCCCCAGCCACTCCTGCGTGGTGAAGCACACGGAAAATTCAGATCAGACATGGATGGAGTGGCCCAGAGTGCTCCCTGCCACGGCTGGAGGGGACTTTTCCTTTCCCAGAGCCTGGCTGTGCGTTCAGGGCTGCCCAGGCCACGGCCACTGGCGACAGCTCAGCCTGACAAGTCAATAAAAAGGAGGGAAGAGGGAGAAGAGCAACAACGCCCCTGAAATGGGCCGGAAAGACTGGAAAGGCTAAGTATGTAAAGCTTGGCTAAGCAGAGTTTGTGGGGAGGGTGCAGCGATGAGGAGGAGGAAGGTGGGCTAACAGCCCTTCTCAAAAATACATTTATTTTGTAATCAGCGTTGGGCGGTCGTGCAGTGTCTCAGAAGAAGCAGCAGAGTTCTCCCAGCAATTAACCCCGGCCCTGGCTGTGCCCTCAGGGGTGCCCGGGTGTGTGGGCACCGCCGGCCCTTATCTTTGTGCCATCAGAGCCGGGCCCTGGCTGGAAAACCGCAGAAATTTCCTCCAGACAATAAAACGATTCAATTTGCTGCCCGTAACAGAGGAAGCCCGTCAGGCAGGGTGAGGATTGAGGCCGAGGAGTCAGGCCTGTGCTGCATCGCTGGGTTCCTGCTGCCATCCTGTGGCCAGTTTATTTTCCTGAGAGATTTTTTTGGCTTGAGGAAGGTGGGAAGAGATGGCAGAACCACGGGATGTCCTGAGCGGGGAGACACCACAAGGGCCACATGTCCCTGTTGTCCCCCCGGCCTGCCCTGAGGGCTGGGGCTGCTGCCACCTGCGCTCAAACACTTGCTGCTTTTACCCTGCCAAACTGGTGGTTGTGTAAAAATATTTTGTGCAAAAATATTTTGCTGGGGAAGTTTCCCCTGAGTTTGGGTCTGCAGGGTTAATCTGTGCTTTCTTCTCCACCATAGAAAGTCCTTCCTTTTTTTGCCACTTTGGCTCGGTGTGTTCCCACCACTCCTGCAAATCATGAAGCCTCCATGGATTGTGCAATTCCCAACAAAGCAAAATAATTTAAAATCTTTGAGTATTCAGCTCACATCTCTTTTATTAGGATAGATTTAAAGCCAACACCTGCCAGACATCCCCTGCAGAGTCAGGCTGCTCCCACAGTGACACAGTGACAAAGTGAAAGGTTCTGGTCACATCCCCTCCTCAGGGTCTGCGGGATCTCTCCTCCTTCAGCCTGGCCTCAGGGGGAAATTAATTCCCCAAATATTTGTGGGTTGCTTTGCAAACACAGAACCCTGGAAACATTCTGGATTTGGCCAGTGACAATATTGACAGGGCTTTTTTGTCAAAGTGATCCCTGCAGGAGAAACTTTGTCATTACTTTGGATGTGAATGTTTTTAGCAGTTCCACCACTTGAAAAAATAATGTAGAAGAAAAAGGAGGAAAATAGGGAGAAAAGAACAGGAAAATCCTGGGGGGACTCTGGAGTTTTACCCTGGTTTGCCCAGTGAAGAGAAGGAGATGGGAGAAGGTACCTGGGAGGAGAACAGGCTGCACAAATCTTGAAATTTCCACCTGAGGAGGGAAGTTTGCGCAAAACAAATTAAATAATTTGACATTCCCTTTTTTTCTTTTTCTTTTCTTTTTTTTTTTCTTTTTCTTTTCTTTTTTTTTTCTTTTTTTTTTCTTTTTTTTTTTTTTTCCCTGGAAAATCAGCGTGGGGTGTGCATTAAACACCCTAAGGCTCTGAAATGGGGGTTCAGGCAGCCTTGCATTAAAGGGATTGCACAGACACATCTCCTCTCTGGAATTATGTGCCAGATCCACTTTGGTCGACCTTCCAAAAAAGTTTACCTAAAAATTTGAGTTGAGGAATTTTGTAAACAGAAAATTGAACATTTTATTAAAAACAATAGGAAGGATACCTGCTTTTCTTGAAGGAGCAACAGTCAGCAGCAAAGCATACAGACATGACAAAAACAAGGGGAAGATAGATTTCTCTACAGTGAAATTACACTTCCTTTTGTGAATTTCTTTTCTACCTACATGGAACATCAATGGATGCTTTTAGGAAAAAAAAAATCATTACTGATGATTTTAAAATGCAAATATACAATGCCAAGGATCTGCAGGCACAACTCCTAATGGGCTGGGGACTTCTTTTCTTTCTGGGTGAGGACTTTTCCTTCTCTTGCAGCACAAGCATGACCATGGCCTGTGGGGAAAGCTGACCTAGAGAGGGAAAATAAATCCTGACCCAGTCAGGGGATGGTGGAAGAGTTGATTGCTGGCCCCTTGTCCCCAGTGGACTTTGCTGGAGCTTTGCAGGGACAACCCTCAGTCCTCACAGGCTGCATCTTCCCTCTTTTGTTCATCCTAAAATCAGACTCATGGAAATGTCTCCTTGTTTGTTTTTCCCTCCCTGCAGAGCCCTTTAAACTGACTGAAAGGCACCTGGAGAGGTCTTCAGTTTGGGCCACACAGGTTTGCTTGGTGGTAAGAAGGAAACATTAGAAAATAATAATAAGAGAATGATTTAGAGGAATGCCCACCCTCTTTCTGCCCCCCAGTGCAGGAGAGCCTTGCCAGGGTAAATTTTGTCTTTCCAAACCAACTGGAGACACACAATTGTTCACTTCAATGCCAGGCTTTAGGTCCTGGGAAAGCTGAGGGCTGTATTATGTGCAAGCACAATTCCTGAATTTCCAGGGGGAATCTGCTGGTGTGAAAGCAATGAGAAGGAAACAAAGGCTTGGAGAGGAAAAGCTGGGAATGCTGTTTGTGACAGATGTGCCTGAGCCTTTTGATTCTGGCCACAAAGCCTGATACAGGAATTTGCCATCTGTTTGGGCTTTGGATGGTAAAAATCACCCTCCTCCCTCCCCCTGCAATGATCTGCTGCTGCTGGAGCAGGTTTAACATGGATTTTTGTGTGTAAGAATGATGGGATTGGCATGTGATGGCATTCCAGTAGGTCACCTCATGGCTGTGGCATTCCAGGGGTGGGATGGAGCTGCAGGGGTCATTCCTGCTCCTCCAGGGAGCTCTTGGCTGAGCAGGAACTCTGACCCATGCTGGGATCTTGCAGACAGGTCAGAGGAGCTGGGATGTCACTGTGTTCACTCTGGTTTCCCTCTGGGAATCACCTCCCAGGAATCTCTTCAGACTTCTTGCTTTGGTGGGAATCCACACTGCAAAGGGAGATTTGGGAATAGGGAAGGTTTTCCAAGAAGGCTGAAGATTAGGATTTGGTCCTGGGATGGCTCAAGTGGATTTGAGCTCAGAGATGGCTAGTGGAGGTCAGGTGGAGGTTTTTTTGGTGGTGGCCAAGAGGCTGAAAGATGCTGTGTTTTTGGGAAATCATGGAGAAATAAAGCATCAGGATGTGTTTTTGGGAAATCCTGGAGAAGCAGAGCACCAGGACATGTGGATGAGCACGACACAGAATTGTGTCTCCTGTGAGCAGTTGGAAAAACCATTTTTTATCCTGGAAACCACTGAATGGCAACCTCATCCCTGTGATAAGCTGACCTCAGGTCAGTCTTAGCTCTGTTCCTGCCTCGGATGTGGCAACCAGAACACTCCAGCTCTGGACTCCCTGCAGCCTCTGTGCTTCCAGAGCTTTCCAACATCAACTTCCAGAGCCTGGGATTGAAAAACCATTTGTGATTTCTTCAATACACAGAAGCTTAAAAACATCATTGCTCTGTCACCCAAAACTGTGTTGATTTGATTTGTCAGGTGAACACTGCACATGAAATTTATATACTTTAATTTATATAATATGTGTTTATTTATTTAGTTCTTCCTGTCTACCTCTCACAAACAGAAAGCTCTTCCATGGCTTGTTTCCAGTATGAAAATTAATGAAGATGGCAGGATTCAATACATCAGAATGCCTTGGGATGTTTGAGGAGCAGCATGACACCATCTCTGAAATCCTTTTGTGTGTAAAATGGGACTTTTCCAGGCAAGTCCTCCTTCACTGAAGTCTGAGTGTCTCACAACAAGATTCTTTAGTTTCACTTGACTTTTAACATCAGCCTCTGCTTTTCTTGGCTTTTAAGTGATTAAATATTCACCCTCAGTGGTTTATCAGCAGAGTTTGTAGTGAGGGATAACAACAACAATAATAATAATAATAACAACAAACAAATAATTGTAGACTGGATGGGGTTGAAATTGTGTAACAAATACAAGACTAGTGAATACGATTTGTGGAGTGACATTATAGAATCATCAAATGGTTTGAGATAGAAGGGACCTGAAACAGCCTCTTGTTCTTCAGCACCTGCACTGGACACCTTGCACTAGACCAGGTTGCTCCTGGCCTGGAACACTTCCAGGGATGAAGGGATAACTCCTGTGTCACCCAGAAGGACAAAAGTATTTGTATACAAATGGGGGAGGGGAAATGACATAAAATGATCAATAAACTATTTCATGTGGAAAACACCTGTCCATTCAAACCCAGGAAAGAAAGGAAAAGAGGCTGGCTGGCAGCAAAAGCATCCATTTCTGGACAAGGAGGCTCTGGAAAGGCCCTGTGTGTTTGTATGAGCTCGTCCCTGGGACTATCCCCCTGTGCTTCATCGAGGATACTGGCACTGTTTGGATCACACCACTCCTGTTGTCACTCAAAGCCATGAAAGTAAAGCTAAATGCACACAAGAGTTTGGGCAATACTTGCATCCTTGGAAGGTGCTGTTCCAGGAGATCTGCTGCTCAGGAATGTGTTTAATTGCAGTTAATTGCACAGGTGTTTACCTTGTAGTGGTGTCAGTGACACAAGGTCCTGGATCTGCAGCCTGGTCCTTGTTCTTTCTAGTCAGGCTTTAGGCTTTGCTCATAGATGTCTCTGTCTGGGTTGTCTCCCTCCAGTGACTTGATTTATTCCCAAATCTCCTGTTCCTAAACACCAACAGACCTTGGAACAGGCTGAGCAGATAAGCTGTGGCTGCCTCATCCCTGGAAATGTCCAGGGTCAGGTTGGAGGGGCTTGGAGCAACCTGGGATAGTGGAAGGTGCCCCTGGGCATGGCAGGGGGTGGAACTGGATGGGCTTCTTCCAACCCAAACCATTCTGTGATTCCATGATCCAGAGAAGACACATTGGCCAAAGCCCTCCTGACTCGGTCTGTACATGTGTCCAGGTGCCAGTTCTGGGTACTGCAGCCCCTGAAACCTCCTATTGAATGCACCTGAGCTGGGCACTCTTCAGTAGGGGACGGTGTTAAGTCTCTGGTAGAAACACAAAAGGCTGCAGAGTTGAATTGAGGTTGGATAGAAAAAGGCTTTCCCTAAATCTTCCAGCAATACCTCTGGTGTGACTGCTCCTTAACGCAAACCAGGGAAGCAACCAGTGATTCATGATTGTGCTGAGCTCTTTGTGCTGGACAAAAGTTCCTCCTGCCCACACATTTCCCGCAGCTCCTCCTGGGGGTAGGCAGGGGAGAAGCAGTCAAGAGATTGTGTGAAGTTCACCCTTCCTGAGAAGCTGCTCATGCTTGGACTTGTCCAAAGAGCTGTTGTGGTGGAGCCCATGAGCTTGTGCAGGGAAAGTGCTGCTGGTAGCTCCTGGAAGACCCTGAGAGCAGGAAGCTGTGGGTGTTGCTGTGATGTGCTGGGACAAGCAGGGTGACACTGCTGCCTGCACACTCCTGTCTGACTCTGCCCCTCTGAGTCACCCCCTCCACCCAGCTCTCCCTGCAGAATTGCAAAACATCCTCTCTCTCTAAATTTCCTGGTGTGCCCAGCATTTCAGGGACAAAGCTGGCTGTGCAATTCTGTGTTGGAGGTCACATCATGTTGGAAGGAATGACTTTTTGGGGTGGTCTGGCTCTTGTATGGCAGCTGCCTTTCTCACCTCATGACTGTCAAGTCAAACTTGGTGACAGAAGCTATGGCCAAGTAACACTATTAGAACTCTTCAGCCTCATGTAGGTAATGAAAATAATAAATAATTTTTGGGAGCCATGTTGCTAAAAAACCAAAATCACAGGAAAATGCATTTTGGCATTTTTTCTGAATTTCCATCTCCATCTCCTCTCCCTCCCCTCCTCTCCCTCCCCTCCCCTCCTCTCCTCTCCCTGTTCTTGTAAGCACAGTTAGAAATGGGAATGCCATTTTGAAGTGAAAACGAGAGAAAGTTTTCACTGGGCTTAATTTCATACAAAGACCTTGGCTTTTCTCTCCTCAGATGTTTAAAACCAGGCTTGGCAGAAACTTCTCCTGAGCTCATCTGCTGCCATGCTCCTCCTACTTCTGTGTTTTGCAGTGGTTTTGCTCTTTCCAAAAGCCCCAGACAAACTGAGAACCCTCCAGCCCCCCAAATCTTTTATGAATAACTCCTACAGCAGTGCTTAGCCCTGAGAGTGGTTAAGGCACCGTTCCAGGTGGGTTTACCTGATTTCAGAGGTGTTTGAGGCTTGTAGACCTTTCCAAGCTCGTTTTCCCTGGCCTTTGGCAGGTGCTGTGCCTAGCAGTTTATCTCCTTGGCCACACATGAGTTCAGGAGGCCGGGAAGGAGGGATGAAAACAAAGGTGTTACTACAATATTACTTGGCTCTCAATGGCCAGAAGAGATGCAAGAGTCGTTTGGCACAGTGGTACTTTTTTCCTAAAGAAAAAAAAAAGAAAAAAAAAAAGAAAAAAAAAAGGAAAAAGGACTTTAATTGAAGCCTGCAATGTTGTATAAATGGAAGATCTAAGTTTTAATTGAAAAATAATTATAACCACTTAATCATTTTAAATGAGGGCTGTAATTGCAGTCAGTTCATAATAGCCAAATACAGACACTTAGATTCCTGCAATAAAGCAGGGATGGTACAGCTTGATTTGCTAATAGCTCTTCCACTTCTCTCCTCTTTTGTCTCAAAGATTAATTCAGGCAAGGGCTATTAGTGCCGTTAATTGGTTCTGCAATTTAGACCTTGTGCTTGTGAATGAGTGACTGATGCAGACCCATCAGCCAATAATGTGAACACTTTGTCAATGTGTTCCTCATTGTCCGGCTCCGCAGAACTCCCCCGGCAGCTCCTCCGCCACCCAACCCCGGCTCCCCGGAGGGATCAGGAGGAGCGGGGCTCCTCCGGGGTGAGGGATTCACTTAGCTTTAGATAGGTCACCCAGATGCCTTTGAAAGCACGGCCGGCTTATGAATAAAATAATTAGGCAGTCCAGGCGTCCTCCTTGGCAGGGACAAATCCCATATTCAAGAGAAATCTTCTCCGCTGTGCTGGGAGCAGGAGGTTCAGCGGGGTTGTGGAGGTGGTGAGGAAACGTGTCAGAGGGACAGTGGAACCTGCAGGCGGGAAGGGGCTGATGGCTCCAGGCAGCACCCGGGAGGAGTCCCCTTCCCACGGGCAGCAGCAAGGCTAGAGTGAGGCTAGATCACTTAAATCCCAGAGAACAGCACAAACTGCTTTTTAACAGGTGTAATTTCCCACCTTAGCGTTCACAGCATCGGGGAAGGGCAACGGGCACAGCTGGAAGGGACTTGGAGCAGCTTTGGGTGTCATTCCTTAGAAAAACTGTCAGGGAAGGCTTTGTCCTTGCTGTATCCCTGTCGTGTGAGATAACTGAGATGAGTTACAGAGGTCACACCAAGTTTAGGTGATTGAAGGAGTGCAGTCCTTGGCTGTTTTCACTGTGAGATCCTCCCAGAGGAGAAAACTGTCATTTTTAAGGTTAAGGTTAGGAAATTTTTGGTTGGGAATGCTGCTGCTCACACACCAAGGCCCTACTCTTCTGGCTGCTGTACCTTGGCACATTTTGAAATAAACAGGTGATAATTTGGACAAAATCTGTCCCTTTGCAGGTACCTTGCACTCCCTACCCAGGGATTGACGTGTACCAAGGGGAGATGCTTTTTCCAGACCTTCCAAGTGAATTTATCCTTTGAGTGAATGTATTGAACACAATGATTGGCTGCCATGAGTCTTTTCCGTCTCCAGGAGATCCCGGTGGTGACAAACACAGGGAGTGTGTTTGTGCTCTGGACTCAGGCTCTATATTTAGCTACGTGATACTGGGAAAGCTTTCCGTGATTAATTTCTGTTGACTGATACTGAAAGTAATTGACAGCCCCAACATGGAGCGGGCGAGGTGTGGCACCAGGACTGGGTGTCACTGGGCCCAAAAAAACGACTGGGAGAGAGAGGTGGTTGTGAAAGCACATGAATTACCAATCCTGTTCTTTTGGGGGAAAAAGGGAAAATGGAGAATTTTTTAATTCCCCATTTTAACTCCATTTAAACCTGAGGACTGCTTGGAGCTGTCTTTTCCCTGGCTGGTGTTTGATTTTGGGCATTGATTTCATGAATAATGTGTAGCAAACATTGGTATTAGACACAACATTTTTGGAATTGATAATTGGGGTGCCGGAATCTTAAGTGAGAGTGACATTTCCCTTGGAGCTTCATGAGTGGATCTGCTCTGATTTGAACATGGGAACAGACTGCACGACTTCCCACAGTGCCATGCTTGCTTCTCTCAAAAAGGTGCAGGACCAAAATAATCTCTGGGAAATTTTGCTCCCCCAACAGGTTGGGTCTTCCTCAGAAGCAGCTTTACAAGGAAGTCCTCAAGGCATGTGGGAGACTCCAGGCTCCTTGAGCAAGGGTAAATTCAGCCAGGTGACAGAGATCCACTCCTTCATGCTTCCTCCTGGTCTTCCACTTGCACCACCTAAATGTCACCCCACTGAGCTCCACTTCTCCCAAAGATGCCTCCATGACCCCTCTGTGTATCTGGCACTGCTGAAACAGGGCTCCTCATCTCCTCTTCTCCTGCACATTCCCTGTTCCTCTTCAATCACAAACAGGTTGGCGCCTGTGGAAAACTGGGCTAGCAAGAAAGTGGTGAGGGGTGGAGCAGAATGGGCAAACAAGACATCACCCCACAAAGGCATTTTCTGCAATAAGGCCAGGACTTTTAGGGTGCTCTGATCTTACAGCAGGTCTGCCCTGCCATCTTCCTTTGTCCATGGAAACAGTCCAAATTCCTATTTGGATGAGGGGTATAAAACAATAATAAATGAGGATATGCAGTTTTGTCTATGTTTTCCTCTTGGTCTCCCAAAACAAACTGCAGGTTCACACCTTCCACTTTTTGGCAAGTGCTGCCTTTCACATGGGCTCCCAGCCCAGCGTTCCCGAGCTCTGCCCAAACACCCACTGCTACAAGATCCCCTTTTTTATACATTAACCTCAGCTTAAATGTTTTGGTTGAGCCAGATGGAGCCATGCTAATAAATCATGGAATCATTTAGGTTGAGAAAACGCTTTAAGATCATCAAGTCCAACTGTTCCCTCAGCACTCCCAGGTCGGTCATGTCCCCAAGTGCCACATTCTCACATCTGTGAAATCCTACCAGGGATGGGTACTCCACACTTCCCCTGGGCAGCCTGCTCCAATGCTGGACAACCCATTCCATAAAGGAATTTTCCCTAATATCCAATCTGAACCTCTCCACTTGGCTCAAAATCATCATCCTTGCCAGGAAAGGATTTAGGCTTTCCATAATTTTTTTATGTTTCATCTGATTTCTGTGCTTGGTCTCCTGCAGTGCCCCGGCGTTTCTGTGGGAGCTCTCCAGAGGAACCCGCTGGTCCTGCCTGGCCGTGCCGGCTGCACCTCTGCCTGGAGGGAGAAGGTAAACACAGAGCGAGGTGGAACAAATGGCTCTTGGTACCGAGCGAGGAGATTATCTCACCGAAACAGATAAAGGCCAGGGGAGGTTGGCGTGGGGCACCCGGAGCTCTCTTGGCTGCCGGTGTGACGTCGGCAGCGCCTCCAGCTAAAAGTCCCTGGTGCCCTGGCTGCCTGCCCCAGACCCGGCTTGTGGGAGCTTGTGCACGCCTGGCACCATGTCGGTGACAATCTGCCAGTCCATGGGCTTCGTGGTGTCCGCCCTGGGCATCGGGGGCATCATTGCCTCCACCTGCATGGACCAGTGGAGCACCCAGGACCTGTACAACAACCCAGTGACGGCTGTCTTCAACTACCAGGGCCTGTGGCGCACCTGTGTGCGGGAGAGCTCCGGATTCACGGAATGCCGCGGCTACTTCACCATCCTGGGGCTGCCAGGTAGGGCCTGACGGTGCCAGGGAAGGGGTGGGAGGGCACAGGACACAACCTCTGTGTCAGTAGGGGGAGATTTTCAGTGGGCAACCCAAATTTCTCTCAGCAGAGGGCCATTTTTAGTGGACAACCCAAATTCCTCTCAGCAGTGGGCCATTTTCAGTGGACAACCCAAATTCCTCTCAGCAGTGGGCCATTTTCAGTGGGAAGCCCAAATTTCTCTCAGCAGCGGGCAATTTTCAGTGAGCAACCTAAATTTCAGCCAAAAAGGACCTCGGGTGCTCACCCTGTTTGGAAAGTAGGTGCTTGGAGATACCTCATGGCAAACCCCCTCCCTCATGGCCAAGCCGAGGTTCAGCAAAGTTCATTACAGCTAATTATGCATCCTGAGGTATTGTCCAGGCTGCTCCATAGGGAGATTCATCCCCTATGCCACGGGTGGCTCCAGCTCAGATTCCTGCCCCAGCTGTGTGGCTGTGTGTGGCTTCCCACCAGAAGCCACTAATAGTCTTGTCACTGGAGAAGATCCTTTCCTAAGAGGATATGTCACAGTTCAGCTCACTGTATTTCTATTCGGGCTAACACCACCAGGCTGGATTTCTCCCTAATTCTCCTTTGGTTCCAGTTTTTTCTGCCATAGGAATCATTCCTGTCCTGGTTGTGCCCAGAGTATCTCAGGGTGCAAACAATTAGGTTACAACAGGATTATCTGGGGTTTCTTCTTGCCTTAATACAGTGAGAAAAAAGGCACTTAGACTCTTATACCCATCTGGCCTCTCCGCTTTGATACAGCCAGAATGGAGGGAAGAAGCCAATTATATCAGGAAATCACTGCAGAACTTGTGCAAAATGGCATTTCCAAAACACACAGAAAGGGGCATTGTGCACAAAAATTGCTTCTCTGAAGAGAAGGCACAAATCAAACCAGTATAACCCAGGGTGGCTGTGGCCTTAGACACCAGCTGGGGAGGTGTTTCATCCCCTGAGCTGTGTTTTTGTGTTGCTCCTCTCTGGATCCTCTTTCCCAGCTGGTGTCTGGCACTGGCTGTGCTGCTGCTTCACCAGGCAGGTGCCAAATGTCCCTGAGCATCATCCTCTTGTTGGAGCCGTGGCTTGGAATGTCCCTGCTTGGACTCTCAGGTACAGACATGCATTTTCCTAGGACATGAGCCTGGTCCTGCCTGGGCATCCAGCTGAACGGTGACATCCAAAGAAGGGCGTTTGTGCAGGGCTGGTATTCACACACTGCTCTCCCAGTCAGCAAAGCTGAGCAGCTTCACAAAGGAAAACTCAGGGAGCAAAGGGCAGGACAAGCTGGTAAAACTCACTGGGTGAATGGTTGGACTTGATCTTAGAGGTCTTTTCCAACCTGAATGATTTTAGAAAGAGATTAAAATTACCATGTGAGGAGTAAATTGAGGTGTAAAAATCAAACCCTCCCCACACAGATGCTCCCACAAGACACTGCCATTCTTCCAGTTCTTGCACTTCTTCCTCAGTTCTTCTGCTCAAGAAGCTTAAAATGACAAAACCTGTAACTCTATGAAAGAAGCAATTAAATTTTTCAAGTGTTCAGCTTTGGGAAATACTCTAATCTTTGAAGAAATCAGAATACTTGAGATTTGGGGGGTTTTGTTCTTTCAAAACACCTTTGTCGCTGACCTCAGCCCTACAGCAAAAAAAGCAGAAAACTAGGGATGGTTTTTTTGCAATTCCAAAACCTCCAGACTGGTGTCTGTTGGGTGGGTATTGATATTCTAAAGTGGGAATGTTGAAGGGATGGATTTCCTGCATTAGCAGGATTTTCCTGCATTTAGAGGGGCTGCTGGAGACCGGTGTGTCCATGGCCCTGCCCACAGCAGAGGGTGGAACAAGATGGTCCCTGAAATCCCTTCCAATCCAAACTATCCTGGGATTCTGTTTCCATGATTCCTCAGCTCCATCCCATAAGCTCTGTGGATCCCTCCCAGCCACGGACAGAAATGAGCATCCTATCCTAAATATTGGGGTTTCTGATGAAGCCCTCATCTTAGAGTGGAATTCCCACTTGTGTTTGCCAGGTTTACTGCAGTCACCCACAAAAAGGGATATAAAAGAGTCCAAGGAATAAAGGACAACCGTAAAAAATAAAGGTGGTGGATGTCTGAGCTCCCCAAAATTGCTGTCCTCACCCTCAGTGAGATGGTGTGGGCTCAGTGTGAGGGAATATGAATATTTATGTGCTTTGTCCCAAATGATCCTTTTCAGACCATTGCTATCAGCACTGCCCTACGAAACGAGGTGGAATTTTTCCTTTTCTTTTTAATGAACTGGGCTTGCTCTTCTGTAGTCACCCCCCTCCCTGCTCCTGTTTTTCGTCCTGTTATGGATTGTCTGACACTTCCAGTCTCTGGAGAAACTGGAGCAAAGCCTCACGTCCCACTGCTGTGCTTTATGGATTGGCTCTGTCTCCCGAATCCAGCTGCTCCTGTGGGCATTTCTTCCTGCTCACCACCAGCAAAGGTGGTACCCCAATCAGAGTGGGGGGGGAAATGATGCTAAAAATCCTATTATTAATTTGTTCAGATATTATTTAAGTGCATCATCCCTGTGTTTATTTTAAGTGTGCGGCACCTTGATGCCCATGAAACCCCCCTCACAAACTACCCCAGAGTTAATGGTTTGTCAGCATTTCCATTATCAACCCCTATTTATTATCCTGACAATGGCAATTTATATTGGGAACAATAGTGCCAGAGTGAATAAAAATAATAGGACTCTGGCAAAGCAGCGAGGTGACCCGAGCACATCGAGGAAGTTTTGGGTTCCAAGGTTTTTTACCTCAATCCCTTGCTCCCACAGCAAAGATTAAACTTGTCTTGCCCATCATCTATCTTCAATTTAGTTGGGAATTTTAATTTCAAATAGATTGAGGAAAAATCAAGATAATAGAAATGAGAAATTACCCAGGCAGTTTATGGCTCTGGCTGCTGAGCTATAAACAGTCACTCTCTGGTGAAATGTGGCACTGGAGGACTGGACCTATTTGTTCTGATTTTGCTTTCTCCTGTTATTTTTTGCTCCTTGCTTTGGCATGAGATGGTCTGGAGGACATAGTTGGAAACTGAGCACACAAATAAGGGATAAATAGCAAAAGCTGAGCTGGGCAAGGCTAGTGGTTTCACCTTGTGTGGAGATCATGAGGTGATTTCTGCTCAAAACAAAATTTTGCAGTTTCTTCCAACTTTGCTAAACTACAATAGCATGGGCAGTGATTTCCCAGGTTTCTGTGTCAGTGTCTTTTTTCCACAATTGTTCAGGGAGCCTTCTCTAGCAATTTTTCCAAGGACATTTCTCCCTCAGGTCCAAAGCTCTTTTTGCCCCTTCAGAAGGGCTGAGATATCTCTCTGCTGTGGACCAAAGGGTGGTTGGGTCAAAAGCTCAAAAGCTCAAAATGGGAGAATATTCTTGCTTTTCCAATGGCAAACTTTGACAGTCTGAGAGCAACTTGTTAACTTCTCCAACTGATAAAAATGCCCAAGTTCTCAGAGTGCTCAGAGGGGAAAGAGCCCATGGGAATGCAACCATGACTGCCCAAATTCTCCATAAATTTCAGTTTGGCTGGTACAGCAGAGCAGCAGTGCATAGATGTTTCTTGAGGAGAATTCATGTCTAGGAAGCATCAGCTTTGGCTTCTCTGGATTTTTCCCTTCTATATCAATTTTCTGACAAACTTTTCTTTCATTTCATACGACCTACAGCCATTTTGTGGCATAACCATAGCAAATAACCTGATTTTGGAGACAGGGCAGCCACTGACCAAGGCGACAGTGTTTCTGCTCCATGGAACTCTTCCATGCCCAAAGTTTGTAAGGATGGGAAGCGCTAATTGCCTTGCCATGATCCTCCACCAGTGACCATGGCAAAGTCTATTTCATGGTCTGTTTGCTGCTTCAAATCCTTTCACCCAGCCAAGTCAGCTCCAAATTTTGAAACATCTGCAGACAACTGCTGTAACCTGCTTAAAATCTTTTGAGGTCAAATTTTGGGTGCAGAAGGATTTAGGTGGCCCAGGCAGGCTGGAGTCTTGATATATCCTACCAGGACATGTGTGAGGCTCTGATGGGTTTGCACTCACAGCTAGAACTGAGGGAGGTGTGGGGATGGGGAAAGGGCCACTGGGAGACCTTTGGAGAGGTCTCAGGAACTCCAGTGACACTCAGGGTGGGAGGAGGTGGCAGGGAGCTGGGTGCGTGTGTCACATTTATTGTTTTGTGCCTTTACACCATGAAAGGATGAGAGAAAAGGAAAAAAAAGTCCCAAGGGATCTGGGATGAGGGCCAGAAGAGGAAGGAGCAAGGCTGTGGAGATTTGGGGCCGGGCTACAACTCATAGATGTGTAGGCAAGTTCAGCCTCATGCACCCCAGCTCTGCTGAGGTAGCTCAGAGCACTCCCTGGAACACCCCCAGAGATGTGAATCTGAGCTGGGATGGCCTCCTTCCATGACTCATTCCCTCACTGAATTCCAGACAGGCCATTCAGCCCTGCTTATCGTGGACCACACACTCACGGACCCTGAGGTGGTCCCGCCAACGGAGGGGCAGGAAGAGAAGGGTGGATTTGCTTAGTCTGGGCCTGAGCAGGCTGGGCTGATGTGAGCCACCAGCAGGGTGTGAGCTGTGTTTGCAAATTGGAGAGCAAACATGAGCTGGAGGTGATTTCTGAGGGAGAGGCAGCGATAACATTCAGGAGCTGCCTGGGCACAGGGACCGGTTTTGAGATAACGCAGAGTCAACGCCTGCAGAGATAAAGCAACTATGAGCTGGAATAAAGGGGCACAGGGGAGTGGCCACAAAGCCCCCTTCTTTTCCTCATTTGGGTAAACCACCAGGGTTGTCCCAGTGCTCAGTGGGAGCCCTGTTCTCTGCTTCTTGCTGAGCTGCAGCCTCGCCATTCCCCTTCCTCAGATGCAGCTCAGCATTTCCATATGGACTAGGAAACCCTCTGACTGAGCATAGAGCCACTGGAGACAATCCACAGATTGCTTGGAGGGAAACTCCCATCCTTCAGCCAATCCTGGCTGTGGTCATCTCCATGGGGTGGCTGGAGATGGGCATCAGGTGGTGGTGAAGATGCTCGGACTTGCTCCACAGCTTTCCTCTCACCCAACCCCTTCTTGGGTTGTGCTCTGAGCCAGCAGTTCAGATGAAACTCCCAGGGGATCTTCTGTTACCTGGGAAAACAGGATGAATGTATTTTTCCCTATCATGTGCAGCTCAGAAACACCCATTAAAAATAAGCTTAAAATCCAAATATTTGAGAAAGGCAAAGGAAATGTGCTGGGGAAGGGTTAGGAAGGAAACAAGTTTGGATTTTGTCTCCAGAACTCTGCTTCAGGCACCCGCTGAGGAAGATGTGGGAGCTTTAAATGCCCACTCTTTCCAAGTGTAGTTCTAGTCAGAGCAGGAGAAATGGCAATGGGATGGCTGGAGTAGGCTTCAGCCAATAGTTTTAGGGATGAGCAAACAGAAGCCCCCCAAACCACAGTAATTCTTCAAAGACGACAACATGTGGAGTGCTGAGCATGGCTGGGTGTTTAACTCCTAACTGAGGACTGCAGCATGACCATCAGCAGCAAAATCCCTTCCTCAGCTCCATTTTTGGGGACAGCACATGAGGCTTCGGTGGGGAATATCCAATCCTGTGTTGGTTTTCTTTCTTTAGAGACATGGTTCCATCTGGCCCTGCAAATCAAAGCCAGACTGGTTCTCCTGGGCTTTCCTGCACACCTGGAGATTTTGATGATGCTTTTTGACTGCTCCACCATTGCTCTGGGGTTTTGATGTCCCTGAGTAAAAGTCATGGTGAGAAACAGCCTCTCCATCCACAGGAGAAAATTCCATTCCCAGGGAAAGGTTATTGAGTTGATGATGAGCCCTCCAGGCTCATCCAGGGATGGCCCTCTTTCCAATGGGTGTCTTGGGGCTTCAGCAGAGTGTGGGATGTGAAATACTGGAGAAGGAGAAGAAAAGGTCCCTGTTGGTCTGAAGAGCAGCTCCTGCTGCATGTGGCTGGAGCCAGCAGCCAGGTTGGAGGAAGGAGTGGTGGGTGTATCCCCTCCCACCAAAGCAAATGTGGATATAGGGATGGAAGGGCCACCACCACTGGTATTCCTGCAACTACCCAGATATCCAACTGAGCAGAAAAAACCCAATCATTTAAAAGGTAGCAGAGCTGTTTGGAAAAAAAAAAGCTGGAAAAAATACGTTCACCCCTTTAATTCTCCCCCTTTCCTTCCCCTTTCCTTCCTTTTTCCTCCCCAGGGGTTATTTTTAGTTATGACCAGTCTACAGGTTCATTTCTCTGTGCACTGTTGCACACACTTGGGAATAGGGGTTATGTCTCAAAGGAATATCCCTCCCTCTGACATGTTGTGATGAGGTTTAGCCCACTGGGTGGCCAGAAACAAGAAGACGTGTCCTGGGGCATGGGAAGGACAGGAATCATCCTGGAGAGCTGCTGAGGAGCATTAGGGCTTGGATGGAACTGGATTTTCTAGACTGGGACACATTTCTGGCTATGGGACCACAAGGAAGGGGATGGAGAACTGATCACATTTTAGCACTTTTTGTCCTTCTGTCTTCCAGGCCTTTCTCATCCCTAGTTGTTGTCTCAGCTTTTAAGTCTTCTCCAGCCCTGATCTATCACAATCATTATTCAAAAAGAGGAATTTTGGTCAGCATTCCCTGTCCTTCACAGAGAATGAGCAGCTCTTTATCACCTCTGGTTCTTGAAGGTTCTCTTCTATGGTTTTCATTCACTTTAATATTTTTGCTGGCTAGTTTGGGTAGGTCAGAACTGACCCTTCCTGTGATATAAACTCACCAAAGCGAGTGAAAATTACAACATTGGAATATCACTGATGGAATCAAAGACATCTTGTGCCTGACCTGAGAGGGCTGTGATTGCCACGAGACATGGAATTGTGCTTTGGCTGCCCCAGCAGAGGGGGTACAAGCTAAGGGATGTCCTGGAGGGTTGTTCTCCAGAAGGCAGGATCAATATCCAGGGGTGTAATAACCCCATTTGTAGCTCCTCCATGGACACAAATCAGCCTTTTCTCACTTCCTGGTGGCTTTCACATGGCTTCACATCTGGGTGCTGGTGTGGATGATGCCTGTGGTAGGGACAGTGTAAAGTAGGAATTTGTTTCTAGGTCAGCACTGAAGTAAATCAGTTGGAGGGGGATCCTGGATGAGAAGGGCTGAGCGTAAAGCCTGGAAGGTCCTTGTGCCTCGCTGACTCCATTGGCAGAGTGGCACAGTGGATTTATATTGCTCCCACAAACCCAGCACTGTGATAATCAATTCCCCACTTTTTACATCCTCCATCCCTTTCCCAGGACCATCCCTCCAGTCAATACAGATAAACATCCCCTCAGAAAGGCCATTTCCCAGTGGTCTTTCCCTGCACTCTCCTCCCTCCCACGTGGGTTTCAGGGTGTCCTTGTGATGGCAGTGGGGATGTGGGCGGGTGGAAAACACGGTTGGAGGAGCTTTGCTGCATCAGTGTGGAGCTCTTGGCTTGGTGCCCTGGGTTGTGCCATGGTCAGCATCCAATGGAAGCTCAGTGATGCCTGAGGACACTACGAGGAGCAGCCACATCCCTGGGCTGGGCTGGTGTCCCCACATCCTCTGACAGAGCCCTGTCTCCCATTGTGCCTCTTGTGCGGACATCTCCATGGGGACAGGTTGTCTGGTGGCATCAGCAGAGGGATGGGGCCAGGTGCTGAATTCCCCTGGGCACATGGTCCTTGCCTCGTGCCAAGCAGGCAGGAGAGGCCCAGAGGGCAGCAAAGGGTTTCAGGGAGCTGGACAAGCCCCAAGTGGGTTGCCCAACACTGGGCAGAGCATGGCTGCTTAAAGGTGGAAGGACAAGCACTCCTGGAGGACAAAAGCTCCTATCTCCAGCCCTGCCGGCACAAACCTCCCCGGCAGTGAGAGTGAAACTGGACTATCTTGCAAAAACACTTTGAGCAAACAGCCCTCAATGGAAAGCATCTGATAAGAGCAGCTGCAGTGCTGGTGGCTCAGGCAGGAGGACTCGGCTGCCCCAGTAGGACTGCGGCTCCCTCGGGGCCGTGCCACCCACGCTCTCCGGGGACACACCATGTCCACCACCATCTGCCAGGTGATGGGGTTCCTCGTGTCCCTGCTGGGCGTCGGGGGCAGCATCATGGCCACGGCCATGGACACGTGGAGCACGCAGGACCTGTATGACAACCCGGTCACGGCTGTGTTCCAGTACCAGGGGCTCTGGAGGAGCTGCGTGCGGCAGAGCTCCGGCTTCACCGAGTGCCGGCCGTACTTCACCATCCTTGGGCTGCCAGGTAGGGGCAAAAACACTCCAGGTGTCCTCCTGGAACCCTGCACAGTTTTCATCTGAAAGGAGGAGCAGGTATCTTAAAGCACTTTGCAAGTGCGAGCGCTTTGCGAGGAATAACATTTCCGGTGTTGCGTTATGATCATAAAAATAGGAGCGTATTTGTTGCCAAAACAGTTTTTGTGGTGGAGTTGCTGCTGGGGGTTACAATCTGGGGCATGTGTGGGGGATCTCTGAGTGAGCATCACGGGTTCAGCACCAACACTGGCATCAATCAGCACAGCTCCACTGGGGTGGAGAACAAGGATGTTTAACCCCCCAGGTGCTGTCCCTTGGAGTGGAAACACAGGGAAAAGGGGTGTATGCAATTCTGTAGTGTTATAGGGTAATGGAAATAATTGAAAAGTACTGTTTTTCCAAAGACAGGACTGGAATGGGAGATATCTGCCTGTGAGAGGAGAGGATAGGAAGGGCATGAAGGGGAAAGGGGTGTTCAGTCACTCCCCATCACCTGGGCAGTGTTAGTGCCTGCAGAAGCAGAGTGCAGAGATGTACTGCTGTCCTGTTTGCTTGCTACTGTTCCCAAAAGAGCTGTTTTTCCCACCCCAGTACATGTGAGGGTATTCCAGGGCTCCCAGCCCAGAAGTAAATTTGGCCCTGGGAGCGTTTCTCGCTCTAGGCGCATGATGAGAAAAAGATCCAGGCAAGCACTGCTGTGCACAGGCCCTTTGTAACTGTTGATCCAGGAATATTGTGGGTTCCAGCCCTGTATGCTCAGGGATGCCATCCTCAGGGATGATATGCTGAAGACCCGTGACTCCCTGAGAGGTGCCATGGAATAAATGTGTCTCTGTGTACCCAGCTTCAGGATTGCTGGGTGAATTTTTTCCCAATTTGGAAGAGCAAACCTGATATTTAGGGTCACCTCTCCCATGGGAATATTTATTTTAAAGACTAAAAATTAGATCTATCCAACTATCTCTACAAAATGTTGACCACTATATCTCTTCCTAATGCTGTGGGCAGGTGATTGTGTTTTAAATGAGCCATAAGGAAATGGGAGCCATCATTTTGATGTCAATTTATCCCAATCAAGATTTTACCTTTTCAGTTATTTTAAAGTAATATGGTAATAAAGAAACACGCAAAGCACTCACAGACAATTTCTGCTGTTAGAGATATCCTGTCAGAGTTATCTTTATGAATCCATTTAATTTGATTAATTCCTTCAAACATATAGAAAAAATGTCCCCGCTGGAATTTGCTTAACTTAAACACCCGCTGGAATTTACTTAATTTCCCTAAAATTTCTATATCCCATCAATCATTATGGATCATAAAGTCAGATTCAACCTTTTTATTACATATTAGTGACAGAAATGCAGGTGATGGCCATTTAAATGACTTGAAGTTGTTTTACCTCACTCGTCTCTTACCACGCACACAGGGGAGGAAGACGACTATCTGGTTTTCCTTACCTCTGGAAAACAGGGGTGAAAGCTGTGGTTTCACATCACTGGCATTTATTTTGGTGGAGAAGCTATTTCTCTTGGTGCTGTTGCTATTCCCTTGTTATGGAACACCAGCCCTTGTATGGAAGCTGAGTTATCCTCCCTCATGCAGAAGGTGTGTGTGTGAGCCAGGTTTGTAATTCCAGGGCTGTTTGCTTCCCACTGCTCCCGATACCACTTTTCCGTAGGCTCCCACTTTGTTTGTCTAAGCCCTTCCACTCCTTTCTCCAAGCAGAGGTCATTCACCTTTGGAAAAGCAGCTCTTTTCAGAGGACTTTCAATGGATGCCAAAATTCTCTTGAAACTGCAGCGCTGCCTTTCCAAACAGCTCCCACTTCAAGTCCCGTGAGCCAAGTTGAGAGGCCTTCATGCCACAGCAGGCCTGGGAGAATTTCCTTCTGCTTTCCATCTCTTGGTGGAGATGGTGCATAACTCAGTCTCATGGAGGCAGGAATGGCTGCTGATGGTTATCTGGCAATTTTTCTGCTGTGCTTCTCTCCACTGCCTTTCCAACAGCTCCTTTTAATGGAGATTCGCAACAGTGCTCCAGCAAAACTGGAGTATCCTTGGCTGCTTGGCTTGGCCCCACCTGTTGTGTCCTTCCATGGGCACCCAAGGCACTGGGAACACCTCTCCTGAGAATGAACAAACTCTCTGTAGGATCTTTGTTTGGGGTTACTGTTTGATGGGTTGAAAACATCCCAGTGATGACACCCCTGAACCTGCAGGAAACACCCAGGAATGAAATCTTAGGGACAAGGAGCTTCCATCATGATCCATAGTCTTGGACTGTCAGCCTCTCCTGCCTGCCCTGAAACAAAGGCATTTGCAAAGAAACTTTGGTGGTTTTAAAGACGAACGAAGATTGAAATTTCCTCCTCTTTCTGCTTCCCACCAGGTGCTGCGGAACAACCTCTAAGGGCTGATAAGGCGTATCCGCCATTCCCTGATGGATCATAACTAATGAGCTCCTACCTGGGGGCTGATGAATGGGAGATTGAAAACCCCCGGCTCGTTAGCACTCGTTATCAACTGATAAGGGCAAATTGAGTCATAAGAGCTGAGGCAGTGGGAGAAGGTGGTGTATTCCCGGCCTGTGGAATGGCAGCCCGCCTGCTTCTGTGTGCACTGCGGTGCCAGCGCGGTTCTGCTCCGCTTCCTGACACCCCACAGGCCAGGAGAGACACCCAGGCACCCAACACCCTCTTGGGAAGGGTTTGCAGACTCTTTTCCCAGCCTGTGCAAGGGCTCTGTGCTCCCCTGCAGCCTTGGGCACCGTGGTCACCCAGCAAAGGGGTGGCAGACAGGGCAGAGAAGCCCCTGGGGCTGTGGAATGTGTTTTCCACCTGTTTCACTCCATCATGAGCCCACTTTCTCTTTCCTCAAGAGGGGCAATCGTGCTTGGGGAGCACCAAAGCCAGACCCAGGGCTGTGGGAGTTTGTTGAAGGGCAATGAAAGGCTGCAAAGTGTCCCAGCCAAATCCCAACAGCCCTTAAAATTCCTCCCAGCACCCCCTCCAGGGCTCTGCCACCTTCCTGTCTCTGCCAGGGACTCGTGCATGAGTGGGGAGGGGAAGTGTCTGGGAAAAGATGGGATATGTGCCACCTTATTAGTGAATCACCTTGGTATTCATGTACTCTTTCCCCCACTTCTCCAGTTTTAAAGGTGCAAGTTTCCCTTTACTTTTCCTTCTACTTTTCTACTCCACCCAAGTGGAGTCGAAAGGTTTTTGCCTCCTTCAGGCCTCAGCTCCCGTGGACATGACCCACCAGCATTCCCAGCCCATGGCATGCTGCTGAACAGATTCAGGAAGGGGGTATTTGGATGTTTCATTCATAAACATGGACAGATTTGTCCAGGACTGATCCTGGGAAGGATATGGTGAGGCAGATTGTTGCCAGAGCTTTGATGCTCTCTCCTGCTCTCCGTGCAATATTTGTCGAGGTGATTTTCCTCTTTTCCATGTGCTTTACTGGGAAGTGGGAACCTACTGACCTGCATTTTGAGTCATGCAGTAGTTGGAAATATCCTGGATAGCTGGGTGGAGCTGTCTGCTTCCCTTGGGGAGGAAAGAAAAGCACTTTCTCAAACTCTGTGGTTCTGGAACAATCCATGCTTATCCCAGCTCCTCACCGACCAATTCCATGAATTTCATGACTGACACTAATGAACATTTCTAAAAACATGCTGCCTAAACCATCAAACTGTTGGTGAAGTTAAGTGAAACACTTCCAGAAGTGCCCCAGATAATACAGAATAGATCCAGCACCCGTTTTCTGAGGTTTTCCTTTTTAATTTTTCTATTTTCAGACAGAGGCAATCTTTGAAAATCCCCCAGACTCTGACAAATCCCATTTCAGCCACTCAGCAAGGCTCTTGCCATTTGTTTTGCAGCAATGTTCCAGGCTGTGAGGGCCCTCATGATCGTGGGGATAGTCCTGGGAATCCTTGGCCTCTTTGTGTGCATTTTTGCTCTGAAATGCATCCGGATTGGGAGCATGGAGGACACTGCCAAAGCCAACATGACCCTGACCTCTGGCATCATGTTCATCATTGCTGGTAAGTGGGAGCTGTCGTGTCTTCCACATGGAAGGCTTTGCATTTCTCTGGAATTGAGGACTGGGCACGTCTTGGTGCATTTCTGAAGTTATTGGCATTGTCCTCCAGCCTGATTTCCTGGGGTCAAATGGTTTTTGCCCCTGATAAGGGAACAAAAAAAATCTCTGGAAACCAGAAGTTTGTATGGACAAAATATGGAAGGGTGAAAAAACATCCCACAGATGGAAAAGGAAGTATATCTCTTGATTTGTTTTATATATGTTGTTCCCATATATTATTATAGCCTTTATTTATATAGAATACTTTTTCCAGTTTCAGGCTTTATCCATCATAATTTTAGGGAGATTCCCAGGGTTGTTGTAGCCTGGTTTGTAGGTTTTAAATACTAGCCTACAAGTCTGCAGGAATGCCCAACTTCCTCAAAACTGCAAATGCTTAATACATCACTTACAGGTTTTCTTACATTATTTTTGAGACAAGACAGAAATGAAATCTATGTCCTAACAAAGGGAAGGAGAATGTCCCTATTTAAAATCTTTCAAATCCCAATGCTTCACTTTTCTTGGGATATGAGACATTAAACACAACTTCAAAAAGTATAAGCTGTAAATAGGAAACCTTCTGCCACACAGCTTTAATTTTGTATTTTACATCTGTCATTTTGGAATCATGGAATGGGTTGGGATGGAAGTGCCTTGAAAATCATCTAGTTTCACCCCTGCCATGGGCAGGGACACCTTCCACTGGACCAGGGCTCCAAGCTCCATCCAACCTGGCCTTGGACACTGGAAGTGGAATGAAAGAGAAAGTAAAACTGTCATGTGAGGGTTTTTTGCCAAAAGTTCTGGACTTCAGCTCTTCTGGACACCCCAGCTCCTATCTATCCTTAGTCTTTAAGACCCCTTCCAACCCAAACTAATCCGTGATTCCATGTTCAAGTGTTCTGTGAATTCCTCTGCTGAGGAAAACCAAAGGTTGGCATTGCTGCCAGGATTGTAAGGGATGGCCATCCCAGACATCCCCTGTTTGGGTGATAGGAAGAAGTTCCAACCTCCTGGGGATGGTCTTCCACATCTGTTTGCTGTGAAACAAAGACATCTCTTCTTTCACATGACAGAGACTGTCTTTTCCCATTAAAAAAAAATTCTGTCAGGGAATTTTTGGTCCATGTTTTTCACTGTAAAACAAATGTTTAAAATTAACTACTGGGTATTCTGTACAATGATCTGTTTGTTAAACTCATTTGTGTGACAAAACACGTCAGGAGAAAGATTCCTGCTGGTTTGACTTGGAAATGTGTTGTGTGACATTGTATTCCTGATGTTGGGTTGTAAATGCAAGGAAAACCTGGAAGAAAAGTGTAACACATTGTGGGTGCCCCTTTTTGCTGAAGGCCACAGGGTCTCACCCTCCTTTCCAGAGGTGTGAGATGCTTCCCTGAGGCCCCAGGTGACTTCTTACACTGTGTGGCTCTCAATCTGTCCTTCTGTCCCTCCTCAGGCCTGTGTGCCATCACTGGAGTGTCCGTGTTTGCCAACATGCTGGTCACAAACTTCTGGATGTCCACCACCAGCATGTTCCAGGGAATGCAGAACGTCCAGAACAGGTGGGTGCTCACCTGGCTCTGCATGCTACACGGTGGAAATGTCCCTCAGGGCTGCTGCTGAAGGATTGGCAAACTCTGGGGGTGTGTTGGGATGGCTGCAGGACTTGGAAGATTATTCTTAGGAGATAGAGCCTCTTGTCTGGGCTGGAGACAAGCAAATGGGCTGGGATGTCTCTGTCCTTGCAGCTCAGGAATGAGAAAGGTAGGCCATTGGGGTTCAGACTGGACTTCTGGGGCCTTGTGGCTACAGCTGTGGGGTCTGAGGGAGGGTGGCAATGTTTTTGGCAGCCCTAACCAGCCGTGCCTGTTTTGCAGGTACACCTTTGGCTCAGCCCTCTTTGTTGGATGGGTGGCAGGGGGCCTGGCCCTCGTGGGAGGCATCATGATGTGCCTGGCTTGCAAAGGGCTCATCCCAGAGGAATCTCGGTAAGCTGAGCTGGGTGGACATGGGAAGGTGCTGCAGGAAACCTGGGGAGGTGTCCAGATGTCCCAGGATGTGTGGGTGTGTGACACCCCTGGCATGATAGTCCTGGTGATGAAGGAAATGCAGAGCCCTTTAGGTTGGAAAAGACCTTTAAGATCAGAGGCCAGCCATTAATTCAGTACTGCCAAGGCCACCACTGCCTGAGGTCCATGGTTAGTGAGTTGCCCTCTGTGGGTCCAAAGGGAGCATTTGCCCTCCCTGTCCCTGTGACTCACACACAGACAGAGAAGACATGAGGACCAACCTCAAAATGTGACATTTGCACTGTGCTGGTAGGTTCAGGCCCACGAATTTCAGGTTGCACAGATCATGAGCAGGGATAGATTGAACCAGAGCCATGATTTACATGGAATTGTAGAATTCCAGAGTGTTTTGGGTTGGGACAGACCTAAAGCCCATCCCATTCCACCCCTGCCATGTGCAGAGACACCTTCCATAGACCAGGTGGCTCCAAGCCATGTCCAGCCTGGCCTGGAACCCTTCCAGGGATGGTGTAACATCACCAGGAATTTGTACTCCAACACAGCCAGTTATTGCAGGTGGGTCCATCACTCCACAAAGGATTTTTTTCAAGGGAAAGAAGGTGTATGTTTATGAAAAAGCCTCAAAAGGACTTGCAGGTTCCCATGGATGGTGGGCTGAGCTCTCTGAGTGGCACAGCACCAAGTTCCCTAAAACCCACCATGAGCACAGGGTGCAGTGTTTGGCACTCACAGCCCCTCCAGAGGCTGATGTTCCTTCCTCTGGTGTCTCTTCCAGCTACAAAGCCGTGTCCTACAACGCCTCAGGCCGGAACATCTCCTACAGGACGGGGCCCTACAAGGTTGGCTCGGGGTATGAAGCAGACCCCAAGACCAGGAAGGGTGTGGGATATGAAGAAGCTCCTCGAAGTGAGGATGGGAGACGCTCGTACCCCACGAAATACGACTACGTCTAGCTGACCTTCCGGCCTTGAGTTGTGCCACCAGATATTTTTTTAACTTCACAAGCAAAAAGTGCAGCAAACCAAGCAGTCTGTAAATAGGATTGTGTTTTCTGGCAGGTTTTCTCTACTCTGAGGTTGCATCTTTGTTGTGAACATTGGTTTTACTCATCTGCCCATTAGTGTTTACAGCACAGGAGGTCTGTGACCAAAGAGTTGTGGTGCTCTCAGAGTAGAACATTTTGCTCCTATTTTCTGTATAAACTGATATCCAGGAGCAGTGCCTTGTGCCCTTTCTTAATTGCTCACATAGTGAAAATTCCCCTTTGATAATCACTGTGTATTTGAAGTAAATTCAGTTGTGTCCCCTTGGCTGTGCCCAAAGCAAACAGAGCCTGTGGTCAGGGCATTTTCTTCCCTGGTGACTTCTCTGCCCAGTCCCACCTTTGCTTTGCTGGTTGTACTCCAGCACTGATCTGCTCTGATATTTAATCTGATCTCTGTTACTTAGACATTTGCTGGAGCCTGTGATAGCAAAGTGTATTTATTTCTTTGGATCTCTGCAGGGAATGTGCATAATCCATTGTTATTCCTGCACTAATAACTCCCAACCTCCGTGTGCCACTGGTGTTCCTGCAGATGTCATCTTTAATGGAGCCAGGAGAATTTCTCATTCAGAATTAATTATGGTTACCTTTGGAGCAGGACTCCCAGGGGGCATTAGATGTGTAACTCCACACACACATCAGGACTTCCCCATGGTAATTCTCCCTCCTATGATGGGAAGATAACTCCATAGTTGGAACATTGCTTCCTCCAGCCAATCCATCAGAGAGGGAGTTTATTTGAAGGGGGAAGAGGGGGAGAGAACTTTTGTGGGAAGAGAGAGCTGTGAGCTCATAACAGGTCCTCCCACCTGGCTCCAGAGCACATCCTAAAAAAGCTCTCGACAATGCCTATGACTAGAAGAAAGAGATAAGTTAGAGAGAAAAAAAGGGGTCCAGACCCTCCAAAATAACCATTTTAATGGCATCTGCAGTGGGCTTGAGCACCACTTCTCAGGATTACAAGTTCTCTGAAGGAATTCAGCTCAGACAAAATTGTTTTGGCAAAATGCTGGTGTTCCCTGAGTGTTGGATATCTTGGAGGGATCAGAATTTACAGCTGAACATTCCTGCAGCGTTGGGCCTTTGGAAGGTCAAGTTAGCACCAGCTGAGCTGGCATCTCTGGTGGCTGCTGGGATGAGAGGGGGCAGGCTGTACTCCCGGTGAGGACAGACTGCATCCCCCTCCTCCCCACATCCATCACTGCTCCATAAACCTCAGTTTCCATAACCCTCAGCTCTCCATCAGCTCTCCATAACCACCAGCTCTCCACCAGCACATGGAGGCAAATCCCCAGCACAGGTCCAGGAGATCCTGGGGAAGGTCTAAAAGAGGAGGAGGGAGCACCTGGCAGTGCTTGGAGGAAACAATCACCATGCAGAGGGGTGGGAAGAGCTTCCAGCCAACAGAGCTCAGGCTGGATGTTGGCCACCTGGGATAGATCCCTGTGGGATGCCAGTACTGACCCTCCCTTTTTTTTCCAGCAAACTACTTGTTTGAGGACTTGTTTTTAAAGGAGAAGAATTTATTTTGCAGAGATAGATCCTATTCTATTTTAAAAACATTGTTACTCTTTTCCATGGTTTGTATCTCTCAGTATAAACTTAGATTTTCTGCCTTTTTTTTTTTTTTTTTGCCTGCTGGATTTTGTTTTTTTGCTTGTTTGTTTTGTTGGTTGTTGTTTTCTTTTTTTTTACGTGAATATTAATAAAAGAGAATGTCTTAAAGACCAGAATCACAGTTTCCAGTTATTCTCTTCCTGTCAAAATCATCAGCTCCAACCTTCCTGCTCAGCCAAAGCCCCCCAGCTTGTGTTCTACATGTTCTTGGGAGGAGTATGCACACAGATTGAGGTTGAGGGAAAAAAGAAAAGATTTGAGTGTTTCATTTCCTTAGTAAGACATAAGGAGTCAAACGATGAGAGAAAACATCAGAAAATCAGATTAATAATTACTGGGGACCCCAAGTCAGTGATGTGTTGAAGTCAGAGATCCTTGGTGAGACCCTGAGCTTGCTGAGGAGTAGAGTGCAGCAAGTTTCAGCGTAGAGATTAAACACTTCTGAACACTTCATTGTTCTTACGAGGGCAGAAAAATTGCATGCATGTTCTCAGCCTCCACTGGAAAGGGGCTGAAAAGCCCAGGAATGTTTAATTTAGATAGGAAACACACAAGTGGTGCTGAGGGAAAGGTACACAGGGGAATGAGAAAGGCAGGAAAACACCCAGAAAAATTCAAAATGCAGGTTTATGACTGAGTTAGAACTAAAAAAAATTCCTGAGGAAACAGCTTTGAAAGTTACATTTTATTTTTCTGCTGCACAAATGCTGTGACAAAGTCCCCGAGCCAGCTATCTCTTGGTCACACTTTGATGTCTGCAGGCGTGTAGATGACAAGATTAGGGGCAGGAACCTTCTGGGGAGCTGACAGAGAGCTGTATCCGGGAATTCCTGCCCTCGCCGGGCTCCTAATCTGCCAGCATCAGTTTTCATTTCCTCGCCTCGGCCGAAACTCGCAGGATGAAATATTTTAATGCAGTGAACTCCACTGAATAAAATCCCATTCTGGAGCAGAGAATCATTTATTTATGAGCCTGGCTGTGGTGTTACTACACCTGGTGTCGCAGCTGCTCCTGTGTTTGTGGCCCTAAGGGACCTTGTCTTGTGTTTGACACCAAGGAGGGTGGTGAACATCATTGTTAGGAATGACAGCACTGGGACAATCTGCATCCACAGCCATGGAACTGCAGGGAGAACTCGGGGTTTGGACTTGGAGCTGCTGGAGAGAGCCCAGAGGAGGCACCAGGATGATCAGAGGGATGGAGCAGCTCTGCTGGGAGGAAAGGCTGGGAGAGCTGGGATTGTTCAGTCTGGAGAAGAGACCAGGGGTGACTTCACTGTGGCTTTCCAGTGCCTGAAGCAGCTACAGAAAATATGGAGAGAGACTCTTTCCAAGAGATGGAGTGGCAAGACAAGGGGGAATGACTTCAAACTGGAAGAGGGGAGATTTAGGTTGGATATACAGAATAAATTCTTGGTAGTGAGGGTGGGCAGGCCCTGGCACAGGTTGCCCAGAGAAGCTGTGGCTGCCCCTGGATCCCTGGAAATGTCCAAGGCCAGGTTGGACAGGGCTTGGAGCACCCTGGGACAGTGGAAGGTGTCCCTGCCCATGGCAGGGGATAGAACTGGATGAACCTTGAGGTCCCTTACAACCCAAACCATTCCATGATTCCTTGTCTTGGACACAGACCCAAGTATCCCTTTTTCAGCTGAGCTGATGTCTCCTCTAAGCCCTGAAGCCAAAATTATGTGCTTGGGAAATCTCGGTTTTTTACTGAGGCCAAAGTTCCCTTTTCCAAGATTTCCTCTGCAGCCCAGCAGGCTAAAAAAACCCCCCAAAATTGTGATACCCTAATTATTTTTTGGACTTAGAGATCTAGAAGCACCCTGAGGGTGACCCAGTGTCTTGGTGACAGTTCAACATGTCCCAGTGCTGTTGTGTGAAGGACACAAACCCCTGAGCCACATCCACACCCCCCAGTGCAAAGGGAAAGGGGACACTTGCCCATGGGCTGCCTGTGGACCATCCTGGGGCCACCCACCTCAAACACAACCTCTGCCCCCACTCCATGCATTGCAGGGGGACACTTCACTCTCAAGGAGGTGAATTTGGGCTCTGAGATCTCTGGGATGGGGCTGAAGCTGCTGGAAGGAGCAGCACGTGTGGAGCACAGTGCTGGACCAAGCCCATCCTGTCTGGCTGTGGGCTGGGAGGAGCAGTTCCAGATTTGCTGGGCTGAGTTGGGCTGGCTGGTTTGACCAGTTGTACAGCAGCAAGGGGGTTTGGGCCTCTGGAGTTGCTTGGCCAAGTAAATCCTGGAAAAAAAAAGATCCCAGAGACTGCAGAATACATGGCCCTGTGGGTAAATCCAGTGTTTCCAGCTGCTGTTCCTGGTGAGGGAGGGGAGAGGACCCTCTCCCACCTTTTATTTTGCCTTTATTGACCATCAAATGGAAGGGATGGATTTGGTAGCATTTGTAGAACCAAGGGAGACGAGTCAGGGAACTCATGAACAGTTGTTGGGGTTTTGTTTCCATACATTTGATTGTCCTCTGAAAAATGCATTTCCTGTTCTAGTTAATTGAATCTAGGCTTGTCTAATAAAGCCAAGCCTGCAAAGTCTGGGTGCATAATCTGGCAGCTCTGAACAGGTTCTTCCCAAGCCCCTGCAACATCTGGAGTGTGTGAGAGCATGCTGGATTTGCATGGAATTTGACCAAGGGACAAACTGGAGCTACAAATTGGACTAAGAGATAAGAACTCTCCTGAAATCTATATGCAATTAAAAGCCCAATCTTCCTCCCTATAGTGACAAGGTTATTGCTTTTATGGAGTTGAACAGAGATGAATGAGTCTATGGATTAATGGCACTAAGATTTATGACACTGTGCTTGCCCCAAATATGATGGGAGAATAGCTCTCTGGGTGAGATATTCCAGCTGAATAAATTTGATAGGATTTTTATTTTCCTTTATTATTCTTTTTTTTCCGGTTTGGGAGAGCTGTGCTGCATTCAGAGGTTGTTAGTGCTGTGGGTTGGATATTTACTGATATTCCCATGTATATTCATGATTTATAAAAGTGTTACCAGTAACAGGATCCCATGAAGAAAAAGTCATTGGGAAAAACAAAACCCACAAACCTACTGATTTGTGAGATTTCTTCTTCATTTAATTGGCCAGGTCTTTATCTTGCTGGCTCTGGGCTTGTTTTTACTGCTCCCAGAGACTCCAGAGAGGACAAAGCCAAAGGAGTCACTTCTGGCAGGAGAAATGAGGTATCAGCTGTTGTGGGAGAACTGTGGAAAACCCTCTGTGCTGTACTGAGCTAAACGGTTAAAAAATTAGGAAAAGGCAAATAAAAAGCTGCGGAAATTTAAGGAGAGCAGTTTGGAAGGGATGGAGTTACACACCCAGGGCAGGGCAGAGGGGTGAGGATGGAGGGAAAATCATGCCCAGGGAAAACCAAGGGGGTGGGACAGGCCCTGCTCCTCCAAATCCCAACAGGATGCAAGGATTGCATCATCCATCACTTAACAAAACTTTGGGAGTTGTTTTAAGCCAGGATGGAGAGGGCTTGGAACAACCTGGTCCAGAGGAAGATGTCCCTGGGGGTGGAACAAGATGAACTTTAAGGTCTCCTCAAACACAAACCATGCTGGGATTTTCTGCCTTTGAGGCAAAGCCTCTGAGGGTTGAGCAGCAAGGACAGGGAGGTGTTTTCCAGTGTCTGGACTGAGCCTGACCCACCCCCCTGCACCACCTGCAAGCCCCAGGCTGGCAGGGCACAGGGCAGGGATTTAATCCCAGCTTCCCATGGAACACGCTGGCTCGAGATGCCCAATGTGGAACAAAACCTCTTTTTTCCACATCTCAACTCCCCCAGTGCTCAGGGTACGAGTGTCACCTTTCTCCTGGCACAAGGCTCTCAGTTATTTCTGGACTTTCCCAAACTTAGGAGTTTTCCCCCACTTGGACTTGGGGTTTGAAGCTCACCCAAAAGCACCTCAGGGAGGGAAACTGCTGGGAAAACCAACAGAAAAGGAATTCTTGCACTTTTTGGCAGCTGAAAGAGCAGGCACCTGCCTTGGCAGCAGGTTTGCCACGTCGTCGAGGCAGAGCAGCTCCTGCTTTCTGCCCTTCTCCTGCCTGTTTGCTCTTTGGGGCAGGAATTTGTTTTCCCATTAGTTTTGGATGACAGCCCCAGTGCCCAGCCCGGGTTTCCTGTCACCCCCTCCACAGAAAAAATTCTCACGAACACCTGTAACTTTTTACAGGTAAAAAAGGGTTTTCTGCTTATTTGTGAACAGTTGTGCAGAATACTTTATTTTTTCAGAGGAATTAAGTTTGTTGCCTGATGCTGTTGTACACTACAGTGACACAGACTTGGACTTCAGAAGGCTGAAAATTATTTTTTATATTTTTTGGGATGTGTCTTTTTTTTAAATGCTATTTTATACAGACCAATTTGATTGGTGAAACAAAGACAAACTTCTTCAATCACATTGGTCAGACCAGAGGGACATTAAGAAGAAGTCCTTCCTAGGGAAAAGAATGAAAACAAAGTACAGTTTACAAAAATACTTCTCCTGTTTACAGAAAATTTCCTGGGAAAAGAATTTCTGAAAACTAAAACATCTCAGGCATGAACTAGGGCTACAGTTCCCCTTGTTCTGCTCAGCCCCACTTGGGTGTGTCCTGCTCCCTAATCTAAAAACCTACCTGGAAATGTGGGGAATAGGGAGGGGTAAGAGTCTGAACCAGGAGTGGAGTGGGTTGGAAAAGAGAAAAGGAATTGAGTGCCAGTTTTCCTGTTATGCCTTCCCAAATTTCATACTTAGTGGAGACCAAGATCATAAATGCACTGCTGGAAATGTCCAGAATACAGACAGAATTAGGGAAATGAACTGAATTTACAAAGATGAGGTGTAGAAGGGGTCAAGCTGACATGGTCTTGTCCACAGTGCAAAGAGTCATCCTTGGGGTTGGGTTTCCCACTGATTCCAGAAGGAAAGGAGGGAGCACACAGCAGCTGTGGCTGGGTTCCCTATCCAAGTGAATTCAGGCCAGGTTCCTCCTGCAGCAGAAAATGAGGCTTTTTCCATCACCACCTGGAGCTTTGGCAGAGGGGAGAGTGAGGAAAGAGGAGAAAGAGGAAAATGAGGAGAAGGAAAGCTGCTAAAGAATCCAGAAGCCACACGGGAGCGTGACCAGTGTGGAGAGCTGCCCCCAGCCTGTGGGATGCCACATCCCATGGGAAGGGAGCTGTGCCTATGCCCTGAGGATATCCAGGGAAAGCTGCTGAGGCTCCAGAGCTCCTGGCACTCTCAGCCCCTGTTATTGCTCACGTGTGTGATGAAGGGAGAGGAGAAATCACACCTAGGAAATCTCATTTACCCTCCTCGGTGACTGACCAGGCAGGTCCCAAACCTTGGGAGAGCCCCAGCATTGAGGTTTTCCCAAAAGCAGATCCCAGGAGCAGCCCTGGGGCGGCTGCAGAGCGGCTGCTGCTCGTTCCTGGTCCTGTGGCACCATCCAGTGGCTGCTGGCAGAGCGCTGTCACGTCCCTGTCCCCACCATGTGTCCCCTCCCCGGCATCCCTGATCCACAGGGAAGGGCTCCAGGTCGCCGCGGCCAGATTTGGAGAGGCAGACTTGCTGGAGAGATCCCAAAAAGCAATTCTAAAAATTAGAGCCAAGAGGCCCAAACAGCATCGTTGCACCAGGACACCACACAGGACAGCATTGCTCTACTTCCATGGCGTGAAAATTGTCCCCACATCCTCATTTTTATTTTGAATTTGTCAGATAAAGGCCTGGAATATCATTTTTATTGCAGTAAGGAAAAAATAAATCTTCCCAGTGTTCGTGCCAGGCCTTCCTTGGGTAAAATATTTCTAATTTTTTTTTTCTGTGTAAGAAGCAATTTAATTCTGACACTTCCACCACTGTAATTACACCAGCTCTCCCCATGAATTGAGGTTGTTTTAAATCCTCTTTTAGTAATTTCATTATTTCACCATTACATCACTCCAGTTATCTCCAGATTTGTTCCAGAGAGCTTTTCCCAAGTTGATTCTCTGGCAGTTACTGTTTTGCTCCCAATTGCATGAATAATGATTTTTTTTCTCCCCCCAAAAAGGGTGAATGGATAAACATTAGGGAAAGGACAGATGTGTGCAACTGGGTGAAGGGTCAGGGGCCACATCTGCTGCTGTAGGTTTGAATTCTCTGTGCCCAAATCTTCCCTGTGGCCCTGCTGATGGACAGGAGCTGGGGAGAAGGTACCACATGACTTTTCTTTTTATTTTTTTTTATTATATATATATATATATATATAAATTAAAAAATAATTGTAAATATATAAAAATATATTTATAAAAATAAATTGTAAAATATTTAAATATTGTTAATATATATTTATATTAATATTAAATGTTGGATTTTTTGTGGTTTTTTTTCCAAAAGCACCCCTGTGGATTTGCACGGGATACCTGGAGTTTCTTGGCTGGTTTTGGGCCTTGCTGAGCTCACACAATGGGAGAGTTTCCCCCCCTGGGTGATCTCTGTGCATCCACGGGTTTTTCCAGGACCAGTGTGGATGTGGCCATGATTCAGTCCCACACTGCCCATGGCCACCACACACACCCAACTGCTGTGACGCCTTCAGTTTCAGCTTTCATGTATTTCAGGTTCTGTGCTGCCCAGGGGGGCAGTTCTGAGCTCACATTCAGTGTCACTCAGCTCTGCACAGAGCAGGGAGACAAAACCAATCCTTTTCCTGCTGCACACCAAGGACAACTTTCAGGCCCAAGAGCACAAACAAGGGTGGGCTGGAGGGAGGAACAAGCAGGATGGGACCTCACAACCTGGAGCTGGAACTGGACAATTAATCCCCAATATGCAAATGGACCAAAACTTATAAAAGTGTGAAACCTTGTGGCCGGTGGTCTATTTTTTGTGATCATTTTGGGTCCATTTTGGGCCCATTTTGGGTCCAGCTTGGGTGTAGCCCTGGTCAGGCTCTTATCCTGCCCAAGATGTACCTTAAAGGCCTTTCAATGAATATCTACTTTATTCTCTAGCTCTGTCCAGTCTCTGTTCTAGGTCAGCCTTCCCAAGGCATCAGCTGGAGTCTCCAACAATTCCCACTTGTGCCTTGTCTGTGTTTGCTATTGCTTTGCTTGAGCTGAAAACCTGTCCTTGAGCTTAAATCCTGCTCCTCTTGCTCCTGGAGCAAACAACTCACTCCTCTTCCTCACCTGCTCTTGAGCTCCTCTTCTTCTTTGCTGCCACCTCATTCTCAGCCCAAGTTGTTCCTTATCCACGTTTCTGCACAGTTTCTCCAAGTTTTTATTTTATGCATATATTTTATTTTTATATCTTTTATTTCTTCTGTTTCCAAACCCCAAGACAGTTTCTTCATTGCCTTGCCAAGGCTCTGGGAAGGGAATAAGGAGTGAAACCACAGTGGGAAATTCCATGTTTGTCTCCAATCCCACACAGTGGGTACAAGCCCCCAGGTTCCTTTGGTTTCTTGTTTGAGTTATCCCATACAGGCAGGGAGCTCCCATGGAAGTCTTTTTCCAAACAAACCCTTCTGGGGTGTCTCATCACCCACCACTTGAGAACTTCCAAAGGTGTTTGGGCAGTACTTGGAATACTCAGGGGCAGGCACTGCCTGGAGCCCAAGAGGATCTGATGGGGCTCACTTCCACCATGGGACAAGCCCTCAATGGGGGGTTCTGGCTTTGGAGGTCTGGAGGGGGCTCCATGGAGTGCCAGGAGGGCTGTGGGGCAGGCTCTGTGCCAAGGAGCAGCTGTGGGGATCAGCAAGGATTCAGCTGTCCTGCAGCTGGTGCCCCCCTGGGCTGTGACCCTCCCAGGGACCTGGGGGGCTTTGGGATTTGAGCTGGGAGAGAGTCAGGAAATCTGTGTGTCCTGCTGGGCCTGTGGGCCCACATGACATGGAAAAGGTGGGGGGAAAGGGATTTGCAAGCACTGCCAGAGCTGTATTTCACTCTGGTTTTGGCAGCAATGTTTTTTTCTGAATATTGCAGGTCAGCCCACATGGGATCAATATGCAGAGAGCAACTGCAGAGACTGCAGCACCCCAAGTGCCGTTTTCTGGGGCATTTCAGGGGGCATTTCCGGGGCACTGCCCACTGGGTCAGAGCACAGCCTCCCATGGCCATGTGTGCAGGTCTCCCAGCCCATGTATTTAGAGGACACGTCTTCTCTCCTAGAATGAGGGAGAAGCTCTGCTGGGCTTCTTGGACTGCCTGCTTTTCCCATCCCTGCTGGGCCAGCTCATCCCTCAGGTGGAGGAGAGCAGGGAATTTGTCATCCTTGGGCTGCTGCTGATGCCTCACCAGAGCCTGGAGCCTCCTGCAGGTCCAGGTGGGGATTCTCTTCACAACCTGAGGCAGAAGAGCCTGTCATTGTCACCCCCCAGGACAAGGCACCAGCCCTCAGCAGCACCACCCATCTCTCAGAGCATCCTTGGAGCTCCAAGCCCTGTCCAAATCCCCGGGAAGATCCCTGACAACCATAATTTCCCAGCTATACACATCCCAAGGTACAGCCCATGTTCACTTCAGGGAATGGCTGCTGAAGAGTCAGTTTTGGGAATTTTCAGGCCGTGGGGTATGTGCAGCATTTTCTCTTGACAGGGATTTTACAGCTCGAGGGGGTTTTGTGACCAGGAACGTCCTGGGGATGTAAAACACGAGAAGTGCAGGGGGTGGGGTGTGGGTCTGGCTTTGGGCTGCTTCCCACACCCCCTCAGCATTCCCAAATAACGTGCCAGGGAAAAGGGGGACACGCCGTGCAGTGAAACAAACCCAGGAACGCTCCTTAAAAACACCTCCAGGAAAGATTCACGGGAAAAGCCACTGAGTCACTGATTTTATTTTTGTGCTTTTAGCACCCGGAGCAGAAGGGCTGCCGTGCTCCGAGGCTCGGCTCCCGGAGCATCCCGGACTGCCCATGTCCCTGCAGCGGCTCTGCTCGGGGCTAGGTGGTGGTGTTGCATTGCCGACAGCTCGGGAATGCTCGCCGGAGCCGCTGGTTGATATGCTTGCCATAAAGAGGGCTTGGAGGGTGAATATCCCCTTGAAATCCCCGTGCCTGCGGCTGCCGTGCCCTCACACACGCTCCTTCCCTCAGGGAGATGGAGCCCGGCGTGATTTAGCGCGGGGAAGGCTGCTGGAGAGGCAGATTTGCTGGAGAGATCCTAAAAAGCAGCCTCGGAGGTGGGAGCAGGGAAGTTTATTCACTGTGTGACCCTGTGGTTTCTGCCTCCATCGTCCCATCTGTCTCTCAGAGGGGGCGTTTTCCAGATGGGGGTTTTTACTGCTGTTTGAGTAAAAAAAAAAAAAAACAACACAAAAACCCCATTAAAAAAACAAAACCAAACAAAAACCAAACAAAAAACCAAACCAAACCAAAACACCAAACCAAAGCAAACCAAAACACACACAATAAACCCCCCTAAAAAGCAACAAAAAAACACCACCAACAAAAAAACCCCACTTTGGAGCAGTTATTGTGTCTCTGGAGCAGCTCAGGGCTGGTAGCACTGGAAGGACAGATGGACCCTGTTGGCCCACAGGCTCTCCAGCTTTTCCTTCAGCACATCCTCCAGGATGGGGCACAGCTCCTGGAGGTTTGGAGTTCTCTGCAGGGCTTTCAGCAGCCTCCCCATTGGGGTGGCCTCCTCCCTGAGGTGGGTGCTGGTGCCAGTGCAGGGGGGACCCTTCTCCCCCTTGATGAGTCCCAGAGCAAGGAATTTCTTGCTCTCACAGCCTACATCCCTCCAGGAAGGAACAACTTCCTCCCCTAATTCAATGAACTCCTGCCCACAGCTTTCCCAAAATCCCAGCCCAGCACTGTCCTGGGGCAGCTTTCCTAGGGAAGTGCTGGTCATGGAGCTGGCAGCCAAAGGGACAAGGGAATTCAACCCCCCTGTGCCTCCAGCAGCTCTGCCCAGCCCTGCCCCATCCCCATCCACACAACTCAAGCTGCACCAAGGAAAATTTAGGTTGGATGTTAGGAAAAAGTTTTTTACAGAAGGAGTGATAAAGTATTGGGTTGGTCTGCCCGGGGAGGTGGTGGAGTCACCATCCCTGGATGCGTTTAAAACAAGACTGGATGTGGCACTCCAGTTCCATGGATTATATGAGGTGTTAGGGGTGGGTTGGACTTGATGATCTTAAGGGTGTCTTCCAATCCAGTGATTCTGGTATTCTGTGATTCTGTGAATTCCCTGCGCCCAACACCAGCTCCATCCTGGTGCTCTCAGGACAGGGATAGTCCCAGCTCCAGCACCACCTGATGGATCCTCATCAGCACTACTTTGGTCACCTCCCTGGTCCCAGCAGGGAGAAAAGGCCTGGGAGGGTCAAAAAGGAGCTGAGGCCCCAGCATGGATGCAAGTCCTGATCAACACTTGCTTTTCCTACATGGAAAGCATGGGCACAGCTTTGGGGATGGCACCAGTCCTTGGAGAACAACCTCTGACCTCAAGGCTGGAGGATGTCACAGTGCCCCCCTGGGGTATGTGCCAACAGCCAGCCCTGGTTTGGGACTGGTTTTATTTTCTGCCTGCATTAGGGAGCAGAAATCTCCCATTTCATTCCCCTGGACCCTAATGAAGGACCCACAGCAGGCCCAAGGTCCCTGTTTGTATGCAGATAACCATCAGCATACTTTGAAGGAGGCAAGGTCACCCCTTTGCTGTGAAACTGGATGGAAATGTCATGGAAATCTCATTCCTTTGGGATCTGGCTGTCATGCCACAGGACAATTTTGGTTTGTGAGCTGTGCTGACAGTGGAAGGACTGCAAGTGTCCAGTCCATGGCTCCTGTGAGGGGAAGCACAGCCAGCTCCCTGTGGGGATTCTGTGGCTGTTAGAGAGGGAGACACAGAAGAGATTGTGCTCTGAAGGGATGGGAGTCATGAAAAATGTATCTACATCCAAATTGATACACTTTGAAATGCCATCATTACCTTCAGCTTTGTTTGCTGAGAGCAGCTAGATCTGTAAAGAAACAGACTGGGCATCACAGATCATTTTTTGGTAATTTTTGTCAATCTTTCCTCTCTCTGCAGAATATTATTATGGGATGCATTCAAAACCAGAGCAGAAAAGAGCAAATTGAGCATGGAGATTCCCCAAGAGCTGTGTCCCTTCAGCTGACCATACCTGGGAGAGGCCAGCTCAGGGCCTTTCCTTCCCACAACACAATTACTATCAGACGCCATCCTGTCACACCCCATGTGCCACTCAGACCAGAGAAAAGGAAAAGATGCTCTCAACTGGAATTTAAAGTGTTGCTCTGATGGATGACACCCCAGTGGGTGACTCGTGCTGAGGATATTCATGTGATACTTTGTGTTTAATGAGTGTCAAATAGAGTGAAACATCACAGGATGGGCTTGAAATGAGGCTTGAAATGAGGCGTAGTTTAAGCTCAGCAAATATTTTAAGGCTGCTTAGAGTTAAACATCTGCTTAAATGCTCTTAATGAGCCAAAGACTCTTTTTTTTTTTTTTTTAATTATTATTATTATTATTTCACTTGTCTTCTTTTTCTGGGTGTTCATGGCCTTGGGCTGCTGCCCAGGATGGGAGCTGAGGCAAAAAAAAGGAATGAGAATATGGAAACGTGGTAAAATGGGTTTTTCAGCCACCTCTTCCCCTCACCAGCCAGGGAAGCTCTCTGGATTTTTATTTATCATTGGGATGTTTCCCAAAGGGCAGAGGATGAACCACCAGGTACAAAGTTTGCTGGTGACAATTTTGGGTCTTCTCACTGGCTGTGATAGTAGGACACAACTTCAGTCATTTCTGGTGTTATTTCCCTGATAATTTAATCATGGAATCGCAGACTGGTTTGGGTTGGAGACAACCTCAAAGGCCATGCAGTTCCACCCCCTGCCATGGGCAGGGACACTTCCCACTGTCCCAGGGTGCCCCAAGCCCTGTCCAACCTTGTGGGTTTCTGGTGGCCAGGGGCACAGTCTCATCCATGCTCAGAGAGTAGATTTAGATGAGATGTTGGGAAGAAATTGTTCCCTGTGAGGGTGGTGAGACCCTGGCACAGGGTGCCCAGAGAAGCTGTGGCTGCCCCTGGATCCCTGGAAGTGCCCAAGGTGACCTCTCTCTTTCCTAAAGGCAGTGGAAAATTGAGACAGGAGAGGTTTTAGCTGCAAAGCAAAAGCACTGAAGGTTGGGGTTTCTGCCCTGGTGCCACTGGGATGAGCACCAAGGATCCTTACACCCATCCTGAGTTCCAGTGCTCCTCCCCAGATCTTTTCCAAGCAGTCAGCAGTGCCCTCACCCCAGACCTGCTCCCTCCTCTTCTGTTCCCTCTTGTCTTGGGTTCAATGCAAGATGTATTCTATTCCCATCTGTTGAAACCAGCCGGGGAGGTGTTTTCCTTTACCTCTTCTAACTCTGGGGGAAGGGGGTGGGTGTCTTCTGTCAATGGGCAGCTGTCAAACCAGCTGGGGCAGTGTTCTTTATCTCTCCCAGGACCCGTGCTCCCTCCAGGGGATCTCTGCTGTCCATGGGCCATCCAGGCTCACTGCAGGGCTGACACAATTCCATCATCCCACGGGGAGATGCTCCACCCAGGGGAGGAGCCCAGCATTCCTATCTGGATCAAACCTGGATTCAGAACACCAGCACAGCCTGTGTGCACTGGATTGCCAGAGGGAGACCAGACCCATCTCAGCACCACTGGACCCTTCTACAGGATCATCTCTGCTCCAACAGAACCACATCTGTCACTCCAGGAGGAGTTATTTGGACTGCTTCCAACACTCTGACCAACACGGTGTCAGGTCATGTTCTGACTCTGTCAGGGTTTCTAGGATTTTTTGTTTGCTTGGTTTTTTTGCACTACCATATTTGTATTTTTAATATTCCTAGTAAAGAACTGTTATTCCTATATCTTTGCCTGAAAGCTCCTTAATTTCAAAATTGTTATAATTCAGAGGGAGGGGGTTTACATTCTCCATTCTAAGGGAAGCTCTGGCTTTTTCCCTGGCAGACACCTGTCTTTCCAAATTAAGACACCTCTCCAATTCCAGCTGTCTCCCACAGTTTCACCTCCAGCTTTGCCACCTCCTGCTCCTCCTTTTGCTTCACTTGCTTCTTCTGCTCTCTGACAGCTCAGGAAAGCAGAGGGGCCTTGAGCAGTGGTGCCATCTGCTAGCTCCTGCTGGGATTTTGGGATTACTGGGATTTTGCTTTGGGTGGGATGGGAAATCCCCATTAAAGCACCAAGCAAAGCCACTGTAGGGTTTCAGGGTGGAGAAGCAGGTAGCCGAGCTGCAGGAAAAGCCAGGACAAACATGGCCATGTGGCTCCTGATTATTTTATTGATTTATTTATTGCAAATTTGTAGAGATTGGTGGCTCATGGAGCAGTGTGGATTTGCCCTCTGCTGCATTCCAAGTGCCCTGATGGGAGCCAAGTACAGCAGGCAAAATGCCTCTGGAACAAAGCACACTCTGTTGCATTTTCTGGGGTTGAAATCTGCCAGCAAAGAGCAAAAACAGCTTTTTTATCTGCCAAGTTCAAGTGCTGGTCACAGGGGAAGCTGTGATGAGGCTCCAAGAGCTCCCACAGCTGCAGCTTTCAGAGTCTCAATTCCTTGCCAAGAAAGAGGACATGGGGAAGGTGAACCCTTTCCCACTCTAACAAAACCTTGTCCCAAACTCCCCAGCCTAACTCCATCCCCACAGTCCCATGGAATCCTTGTATGGAGAAGATCCTTGGGGAATCTGAAGAGCTGTAAATGCACCTGAGGTCTCTTATTTGTCTGCACTTGAGAGAGAAAGTCTTTCCCTTGAGGGAAAGGCAGCAGGCAGAGAGAATTCAGCCAGAATTGTGGAAGAAAGACGTGACAAAACGTTGCCTCCTGTGCTCCATCTGGTTTCCAGCATCTCCATTCCAACCTGCTTGGGAAAGTGATAGCAGGAATTGTCTCAGAGCTCACCTGGCTCAGTGGCCTCTGTATGCTGGCACTGCACGTGGGCTGCAAGGAAGGAGTTGGTCATGAAGGATTTTGGCAGAGTTGGCTCTGTAGAGGAGGAAAAAGCCAGCAGAAAGACTGGGATCTGCAGGAAGGAACATTCCTCATGTCCCTGGAGAGGCAGGCAGGGCTTTGGTGCTTTAAAGCAAGAGGGGAGACCTCCAAAGACATAGATGTGTTGGGAGGATGGAGATGGAGGGGTCAGGAGCTGTTTCTGTCCAAAACCAGTGGGGAAGGCAGAGGCCAGCATGGGGCAGGGACAGTGCTCAGGGAAAATGCTGCTTTTCCAATGGAGCAGTGAAATGAGGGGACCAGAGCAACAGTGAGGCCCTGGTTATAAGGAGGTCCCACACTGCAGGGATGCCTGGGCTGAATGAACATCAATGATCTGGTCTGGGTGGATTTACTCTCCAGGAAGGAAGGAGGGAGTTGATTTGGTGATGGGGCAGAAGCAGGCAGAGAGAGGCACATCCAGGAGACCTCCTGATGGAAAGGTGGGGAAACAAAATCATCGTCAAATCCAGCAGCATCCAGAAGCCTTTCACTGATCTGGAGGATGCTTAAATTCTCCATGGCATGAGATGTCCATCAGGACATAGGGATCACATGAGACCCCTTGCCTCACACAGCTCTGACCACTTGCAGCTGGCACCTCCCGAAAATACAGATTTTCCCAGGGGCTGGCAGGGAACCTGCCATCTCCATGGAGGGGAGAAGCCAGCACCAGGGAAAGCAGTAGGGCTGGCTGGCACCTTTTCTGGGGCCAGGGTGTGGGGCACACAGGCAGGATGCAGCACCAAGTGCCGTGCCCAGGGATATTTTACACCCTCCCACCATGCACCTTGTGGCAGCTGCTGGGACTGTTACCAAAGGGGGGTTGGGAGACATAAAATAGTGAAGTAGTAGTAGTCATGCTAAGGCTTGAAGATTTCTCTATTAGAAGTAGGCCCTAATTTTGGGAATGTGCCATGGGAATGTACTGAAGTTCCTGAGACTTAAAGGGCTTAGCTAAGAACAAACAAGTAGAAACTGTTAGCTGTTTCCATGAGATTAAGTTAAAGTATAACGTAGCCATGGATATCTGGTGGGGGGAGTTTGACCACAGGAGCTAAACTATAGTCCTGGAGCAGACAACCATGTGAAATTTATGACTTCAAGGAGTGTAATTTGATTTTGATATATGTATCTATTGTAACTTGGGATGTGGGGTTTTGCACGTATGCTAATGAAGTAATCAGTTGTAAAAAGTTATAAAAGCTGATTGTAAAATGAGGGTCTCTGGGATTCTGACTTGGGACGCTAGTCCTCAGGTCCCCGGGCCCTAAATAAAGCACCGGCATAAATCAACTTTGTTGATTTGTGTTTCACTTTGGATATCGGGCAACAGGACCAGCTGCAGGAAGAGCTGCTGTAGGAAAATCAACTTCTTCCACCTCCTGCTCTCCTCCTTTTCCCACCAGAGCTGTGCTGCTTTGTCCCTGCTGCTGGGAGCAGCCAGCTCAATATGGACATCCTGCAGCATCCAGGTGTGGGTGGCCAGGATGGTACCTGGTGCTGCTAGCAGTGCAGCAGGTACTAGAGATCCTGACTCTGCTCAGGACCTGCTCCAGCAGCTCCCCACCTCCTCCAGACCCTTCCTAACTGCAGCCAGCACCTCCTGCTCTTTCCCAGCTTCTCCTGGGACTCACAGGAGGTGAGCACAAGAGACACCTCCCATTTGGTGAGGCTGGGTTCTTGGAGCCCTGCTTTGCTCCAAGTTCTGGCAGGATTTTTCCTCCCCTGGCAGGATTCCTCCCCTCCTGTCAGGCAGGAGAGAGAAATGGGATGGGATTGGACTCATCTTCAGAAGAGCCACCAGATAACAGAGCAGAGCCTTGGAAATGCCTCTTCCTTGAGCTCACTTGTGAAGGGGGTTTGACTGGTGAAATCCTTCAGTCCCATCTCTCCCCTCATGGACACTCCCAGAGAGTCAAGTCACAGGGAAGAAAAGGCAAATCCTCACTTGTTGCCAGAGACGGAGAGAAACTGGAGAGGAGGGATGAAGATGGAAGCAGAGCAAGTACCGTGGGCAGTCAGAAGGAGTGGGGACCAGTCAGGGCTGTCCAGAGCCATGTGGGAAACAGGGAGGACTCCCTGGGCTGTAACACTCCTCCCCTGCATCCCCTCACTGCTGGGAGGTCAAAGCCATGGAGGAAAATCCACGGGCAGGAAAACTCTGCTATAAGTGGAGCAAAGCTAAACAGCACCAGAGCATGAAACTCATGGCTGGGGCTGAGCCCTGAGAGCGTCACACTGGGGAAGGGAGAGGAAAAATATTCCCTCGTGCCATGCAATCATCAGCACTCAGCTTGGCACCACCCAGCCTTACACTGGAGCGACTCTGGAGGAACACAGGGCAAGAAGAAATCTGTGCCTGAACACAGGACCTGTGTGCAGAGGGCTCCCTTCTCCTGCTGAACCCCAAACTCTGAGCTGTGGCCGGCTCAGCAGCTGCAGTGTTTGCAGGAGATAGCATTGTGCACATGGCAAACATTGGATGACGGAGACCGATCCCCACCTTTCTGCTCCCCAGTCAAAACCAGTTAAACTCAGAGAGACTCGGCAGGGGTCTGCAAGCTGGGCCTCTCTTTAAGGAATTGGGTGGATTGGCATTATCCTGGGAAAGAGAGAATCTGGAGGGGGATTGCTCACTGGGAGACCTGTTTGGATTAAATAGGATTTTTGCACAGCTGGACACGGGTGACCGCCTCGTGTCTGTTGAAATCCATTTATTTAAGAGGGATTTGGGAACCTGGAGGGCCATCCCTATCCTTCCTTGGTGTCTCAGCATCCCCTTTCCAGGCACGCTTTCTACAGCCAGGATTGACCTGGGAGGATGGGGCAGAGCAGCCACTTCCTGGCAAAAGCCAAAGTAAAAGTGTGAGAGCACAAACCTTCGGAAAATGTGACTCATTTTTCAGGGAGAAGTGAGCTCAGAGGAGTGAGTGGTGGTTTATGAACTCTTTTATTTTCACTCTCATTAAAGTCCCTCTCAAAAACGTAGGGTGTAAAGTCCATGTGAGGAGAACACCAGGAAAAGAGGCTGGTTTGGGCCTCTCCTCTTTTGCCCCAGAGGCTCCAGTCCAAGTCTGTTGTACTTCCAAATTTTCTGATGTGGGAAGCTGCCAGTAGTTCCAAGAGGAGCAGAGACAACATTCCTTCTGGGAGGCCATCCCTCTCTCTAGGAACTTCTCCCTTGGAGAAGCTCATGAAAAGGCTCAAAGTCTGTCAGATTTGGGAAGGTTTGGTTTGTGAGCACCTATCAGGAAACAGAACTGAGGCAAAGGTGTCCTTGGAGGCTACGTCCCATGGATACATACTCACCACCATTCTCAGCATCCCAAGGGAGCAGGAATGGTGGTTATGGAAAGTTCTTTCTTTCTCCTACAAAGCAGGACGCCAATAGAGTGGGGATTGCGTTTGGCCGGAAGGATCACCCCTCTCCTCCTTGCTCCACGTCACTCAGTGTCCTCAGGGTTTGGGAGATCCCTGTGCTTGGCATTCTGGATCAGGTCCTCGTAGGTGGTGGGGCAATAGGTCTTGTAGAGTTTCTCAGCCAGGGTGTTGCTGCCAGCCTCCACCACCTTGCGGTTGCGGTTCATGAAGTTCCACAGGTGCAGGGCATAGGAGTGGTTGAAACTGGGGCTTTTATCCCACACCTGGTAGTACCGGCCCCAGGCCGGGTATGGGATGGGGTAGAAACGCTGCGGGTTGAGGAAGGAGATGTTCTGGCAGCTGTGGTCCTCGGTGCCTCGGAAATCCGTGAGGTTGCAGAGCGTTTTGAGCATCCTGGTCATCAGGAAGGGGCCCTGGTTGCCCCAGATGTTGCCATTGTACTTGAGGACGAAGTTCTCCATGCAGTCCCAGACAAACTTGTGGCGGGCGGGGAAGCCGAAGATGCCGTTGCTGGAGAAGCGCGACTTCTGCGCGGCCAGGAAGCTGCGCTGCGGGATGGGCCGGATGGAGATCACGTCCGTGTCCATGTAGATGCCCCCGTACTTCCAGATGAGCGCCAGCCTGCTGGCATCCGAGCTGACGTGCACCCAGTTCTTCTCCTGCTCCGGCACCACCTGCGGAGGGGAGAGGTGAGGTGTGCTGCCCACGTGTCGCGATCACGACACGCAAGAACGACACTCACCCGTCAGGTTGAGAAGTGAGGAGAGAAAGAGGGAGTTTATTATGGATCGGGGTTTAAATAGGGTTTGGAATTTGATCAAGGATTGGGGGATGAGAGGACCACCTCTCTGACCCCAGTAGTCAACTCAGAAGTCCATCAATTTGTCCTTCCCCCTATAAAGAATGTTGTTTACAAAACATAAGTCTTTGTTTATCTTACAATTGGTGAGAAACTCCAGTAGAAATATGAAAACAATTAGAAGGCTGAAAAATCGGGGCAACAGCCATGGACAGGCTATGGATCCAATCCCTCCACAGGGCTGCACATAGCACCATAAACCTGCACAGCTGCAAATGGCATCAGAAACCTGCACCTGCATGGCTGCAAATGTCACCATACACCTGCACCTTCATGGCTGCACATGGCACCATAAACCTCCACCTGCACACCTGCAAAGGTTATCTGCTGCTGGGGTGGTCACGACACAGAGAGTTCAGAAGGCTCCTTTACTATGGCCCCATGGTGTCTTTTATAGAGTTTTTACAAATCTTGAGGGTAACTCTAATTGGTTAATAGCTTTCTTGTTAATTACTCTATTGGTTAGTAAAAGACATTTTACTTGTCCATCAAATCCATCTATTCCTGGACTGTTTACATGTTTTCTTTACTGATTCTCATGGGACAAAATCCCTTGTTATTACAGGTGCACTTATTTTTCACCCTCAGAATAGATTGTTGTGTTAAAGGAACTTCTCATTCTCCAAACAGCTTCATGTGGAAACTTGGAGATTGCTTGTTAGCGGCACTTAGAAGAAATGACAGGCTAGCTTTTTACCCTATTCCTACAGTCACCAACAGGTTTTGCTGCCTCCAGCCACTGGATTTTACTGGGATAAGATAAGGAGCTGAAGCAGAGCAATGCTTTGTTAGCATTGGGAATGCAGGAACGTTTCCCAGGTGGTTTGATGGCACCTACAGTGTTAACCCAATGCCACCATGAGTCATTCCCTGCTTTTTCAGTGGGACACAACCCACTTAACACACTCCCGGATCCCTCCCAGCTCTTTGAACCAGGCTGGAGGCTTTTCATCAGTATCTATTGGCATTTGGAGTCTTTTTTTCTAGGCAGAAGAAAGAGTTTGGACAAAATCTGCCTGCCCTGCCCAAGCAGTTTGACTGGAGCTACTTGTGAGCAGTTTGCCAGGAACTTTTTCCAGGGTGGAGCTCACCAGATCCCACCTTGGCTTTGCATGTTGCTGTTATAGAACCTGAAATCTCTCCCCTATCTCTTATCTCCTGAGGGCTCCGTCAGAGTGAGGCAGCTCTATCAAGTGCTCAGGCAGCACATTTTGTTCAGCCAGCTTCTGTTGGGGAAGATTATTAAGGCTGTTTTCTCAAAACACGTCTGCAATCTATTTTTACCGATGTTTCCTTTGCCAAAGAATCCGATTCTCCAGATAAGGCCGATCACGTATGCCATAAACAGAGAGATGAACACACAGCAAAACGCGGCCAAAATGAATCTCTTCCCAACCAAAACAATAAAAGTCACTAATTTCACACAGTCCTGCATTCCCTGTTCCTTTTAAAGCCTTTTCCCACCCCTGGTTGTAACTCTTCTCCTGTTTCCCACTTGTTTTAACACTCACCTGGTTGTACCACTGGAGCAGAGGGGTCTCCTGGAAGATGGTTTCCATCTGGAGAGGGAAAATGAAGACATTCTTCATGGAGGACAAGAGGGAGAAGGCTGCATAGCTGGTGTTCATGTCCAAGGCCGTCTCGTTGGTGAGCCCCCTCATGAAGAGGATGATGGGCCTGTCCTGGTAAATCCTGGCAGCAGATTCCACAGAGCAGGACACCAGCGGGGGCGGCTCCAGGCGCTCCGTGGTCTCCAGGAAAATGATGCTTTTGCCAAGGTTCAGCACCTGCTCAGGTGTCAGGTAGTGCTGGCCCATGGGCAAGTAGGAGAAGACAGAGCTGGACAAGAGGGAGATCTCGTACAAAAGGCCCGAGACAAAGCAGAAACAGAGGCATATCTGGATTTTCCTCAACATTCTTTCTCTCCTGGAGCGTCTGGGGGCATGCCTCCGGCATGGGTGCTAAGGAGAGATGAGGAACAGCAAAAGGAGGAGCCAGTCATTACTCAGCAAGACTGGGAAAGGAAGGCACATGGCTTTGGACAGTGAAAGGTGAAAGCAGCTTGGTGACAAGCCTGGTGACAATCCCTCTAGGGATACAGAGGACTATTCCCCCCAGGATGAAGATCTGGGGTCCCACCTCCTTGGCCCCAGCCAGGCAGGGGTCTGTGTCCCACGGTGCAGGAATGGGCCTGGCAGAGAGGGAAGGACCCAGGGGGAGCAGGTGAGAAGGGTCACCACGCCAAGGCAAGGAGCTCAAAACCATCCCTGGGGCAGGCTGGTGTGGGAAACTGCTCCCAACCAATGCAGCCTTGTCCCAAGGAAATCTGTGGAGCAAAATGTGCCCATGGAATTAGGTGCCCAAGGGGGTTGTGAGTGTCACAGGGGGAAGGTTGTGATTACAGCTCGGGATGTGTCATCCAGAGCTAAATGTGTCATCCATCAGCATGCCAAGGGCTTTTTCCCAGTCCATCCCTTCTGCTAACACTTCAGCCCTGAGGGATGTGAGGGATTTGTGTCCTGCAGGGAAGGAGTCTTGTGATGGACCAGAGAGAAGCATATGAGGATAGAAAGTGAATGGTTTCATACAAGGAAGGAATTGTGACCTACCTGGATTATAGTCCTGACAAATCTACATTTCCAGCACCTTTTCTTGCCCCGGCGGTGACTGTTGGACTCCTGCAAAGCCCAGCTCCCAGGTGAGGACACCCAAACCTTCTGGAGCATGCAAAGGGATTTCTGGAGATATGAGAATGGTGCACGGGAGAAAACCAGCTCTGCTGCTGGCTCAGTCTCAGTGCCAGAAAAGGTGTGGGATCCACCTAAAAGGACAAAGAAGGGAAATGTTGGGTGAGACCCATCTTGTGCCTGGCACTGATGCCTTGGGAAAGCTGACCTGGAACAGAGACTGGACAGGGCTGGAGAATAAAGTAGATATTTATTAAAAGGCCTTCAGCATACACCTTGGGCAGGACAAGAGCCCGGCCAGGGCTGGACCCAAAATGGACCCAAAATGGTCACAAAATGGCTGACTGGTCATGAGGTCTCACACTTTTATAAGTTTTGTTCCATTTGCATATTGGGGTTTAATTGTCCAATTACAGCTTCAGATTATGAAGTCTCATCCTTCTTGTTTTCTCTCTTCGGTTTGTGCTTTTGAGCCTGAAAACTTGTAATAGTTGTCCTTGGTCTTCAGCAGGAAAAGGATTTGTTTTGCCTACTTATTCTGTGAAGAGAGCTTATTAACACTGAATGTGAGGCTCAGAACTGTGCCCCTAGGCAGCACAGAATCTGAAAAACATGAAAACTAAAACTTAAGACATCAGCACAGCTCCCCCCCTCCCAATCCCACCAGGACACGAGGCCATACAGCCACAGGGAGCTCCTGCTGGTAAGAGGCAGGATGGAATGGGATCTGCACTGCACTATCTGGTGACACAAGGAAATTCCCTCCTGAAATTACACCTGGTTACACCTGAGTGGCTCTGGAGGGACCAGGAGCCAGGGTCCAGCTGAGGGGACACACCTGGAATGACAACCCAACGTCCAAGAGGCCCTGAAAGTGTCCAGAGCTTGATTGATTGAAGGGAATGGCAGGAAACACAGCTCTGTGTGCTGGGATAATTAATGAGCCTCATTCCATGTCAGCCTTCTAGAATACAGATAAGTCTGGAGTGGAGCAAACCCCATGGAAATTCTCTGCCAGCACTGAGCTTGAGCTTGGAGCTGTGGCAGGTCCTGATCCATTTCTCAGAGCTGGATCTCATCAAATTAAATATTAAAGCAGTGACTGTTCCCATCAGTGCTACTTCCCGTGCTGCATAACAGATTTTGTTGTTTTCCTTTCCAACTGCAAAGGGTTTCTCATCACATCCTGGGTTCCCAGGACAGCACAGGAGTTGGGGAAGAAATTCTTGGATAGGAGAGTGGGGAGGCCCTGGCACAGGGTGCCCAGAGAAGCTGTGGCTGCCCCTGGATCCCTGAAAGTGTCCAAGGCCAGCTTGGAGCCACGTGGGATAGTGGAAGTTGTCCTGCCCATGGCAGGGGTGGCACTGGATGAGTTTTAAGTTCCCCTCCGACCCAAACCCTTCTGGGATTCCATACTCTATGTTAATTTTTCCAATGCCATTCCCAGATTCCCTCGTTGTCCCTGCACTCTGCTGTGAGTGGCAGCAGCTGGGGCCTCCCTGCAGATAGGGAATTTGAACGGAAGACAGGGAATGGAGAGCAAATATCCGCGGTTTGGAAAGGCCGTGTTCCCCAGCCTGCAGATAAGGCAGCCTGTGCTGCCCCGTGGGGCTCAGGTGGAACACACATGTCCAGCCCAGCCCAGCCCAGCCCCACAGGGCTAGGGAGATGCCAGCACTGACATTAAAATCAACTACAGTGCTCAATCTCCAAATTTCCTCCTTCCTTTCCCACCTGGCCCTCATTCTCAGACAGGTGCAGTTAATTTACTCTGGCCATTTGAAAAGAAAACAGAAAGAAAAAGTTGCTCCCTGGCAGCTCTGTCACAATCTGGGCTTGGCCAGATTTTCAGGCTTCTAGTTGTTGTTTTTTTTCCAGCCCAGAGGGGTTTGGGTTGGAAGGGACCTTAGAGCTCATTTTGTTCCAACCCCCTTCCACTGGAGTTCAGAACCCTAAGACTCCAGGGCCAGGAAAGCTCAGGGGGATCCTTCTAATCTGACCTGGGTCATCCCAACCCTGGGGGACACCCAATGGTGCTCCTGCACCCATAAGACAGGGACACCTTCCACTAGCCCAGGTTGCTCCAAGCCCCATCCAAGCTGGCTGGGAACACTTCCAGGGATAGAGCAGCCACAGCTTCTCTGGACACCCTCTGCCAGGGCCTCATCATCCTCACAGGAAGGAATTCCTTCCCAATATCCCATCCAACCTCTAGAAGCCATTCCCCCTGTTCTGCCACTCCATGTCCCTGTAAATCATTCCTGCTGCTGCTCCAGTGCTGACCAGGGACTGGAGTCCCTTCTGTTCCTTTCTAAATCTTGATGCCACTCCGCTGAAGCAAAAACCCCCAGCTTTGCTTTGATTAGAGTTGGGACCATGAGGACATTCCCATTACTGGATTCATATTTCTCCTTTGATGGCCGACAGATCTGATGTCTCAGGTCTTTATGAGCAGCCCAGCAGAGCTGTGCCCGCAATAGTCCTTCAAATCTAATACAGCCAGGGAGGTATTTTATTTGCAAATTGTGGGCAGGGAATGAGGAGCCACTCTGACACCTCCCTGCTCCGTGCACGACATTGTGAGGAGAAACACGCATCTTCATCGGCTCATTCCGGGAAATTGTTTTGCTTGGTTGGTTTTCCAAAACCCCTGTGTGGCGAGTTATGAATTCTCATCACATTTGACCTGGAGGCTGCTGTTATCAAAATGTTCCTTTCCCTGCTCGAGTTAAAAGGACTGCGGAGCCGAATGTTAAAAATAAATCCCGGCCATTGAATAGATTACCCTGCTGAGTGGGATGATTCCGGGATGCGGCTGCTGCCTTGATGGCCCATCTTGTAAAGAGATTTCTTTTCTTGGGGCAATTTCCGTGGTTCAAGTGCAGGATGAGAACGGCTGGGAGACTACGAGGGAGATTACTTACAGATGCCTGTGATAACTCCTCAAGGTGGCCGTGAGACACCGGCTCTGAGAATACTGCGGGATTTTGCCACCAAAGAGGGGAAATGATGCTGCTGGGTCCTGGCCCTACACCCCCTGCCCATCACACCCCTGGAGCCCCTGAGGTGCACAAAGGGATGTCCCCAGGACAGCCCACGGGGCACCACCAGCCCAGCAGGGACTCAGGGTCAGCTTGAACAAGGACTAAAACGCCTCATTTGCTAAAAAGGATTTTTTTTTTTTTAATAAATAAATGATCCCAGCACCTGCAGCTCGCATTTTGCCCAGCCTTCATTTCAGTTTTAGGTTCTCCAAAAGCGAGAGCTGCATTACAAACTGCTGTTCAAGCACCGCAAGCAAATATTGCACACCCCTCAGCCCTCTGGCAAACCCCACTGCCACTGAATCCTCATCCCCGCAGCTCCTGGGATCCCACGGGATTCAAAGCAGAGCCCTCCATCCTCTTGCCCATCCCCTCTCTATAGCTTTCCTCTGAGAGCCGGCGGGATTTGCCTTTGGGGTGCACCCACCCTGTTTCTGGGAGTAACCCCAGGCCCGTCCCTGATTGCCACACAAACAGCATCTCGTGAACACACACCGGTTTATTTTTTGAGTCCCTGTGGGTTTTGCTCAAGAAAATTTCAGCTGCAATCAATCTAATGCACGTGCACACACTTCAACCCCAGCTTGGTCACGTTTAACACCAGGCACGTTTGGAAAGCGATTTCTCATGGAAGACTTTAGAAAGGAATGTATCGGACTCGCGGCAGATTAATTAATGCAGCCGATCTGATGCAAATGAAGGGGCTTCTCACCGCGCTGTGCCACACCTGCCTTCCCATCCTCCAACTCAACGGGCTTAGGGATAGAGCAGAACTCACCTGAGCGCCGCCAAGAGCAGGCGAGGTGTGTAGGCTGTTGGGAATTCCCGCCGGGAGGGATCCAGAGGCGATGGAGAGCCCGAGGAGCTGCGCTGCCTCCCCGCTGTGCCGTGCCCTGGCAGCGGCCTCATGGCTCGCTCGGCACAGCTCTGCTGTTTGCCTTCCCGAGGTGTCCAGATAAGGCTCGGCTGGGGCCGTGCTCTCCCAGCAGTGGGCAGAGCGAGGGCCCGCAGCGGCCAAAGGTGAGTGTCCTGCCCTGCCAAGGATGGGCGGGGCTGGGAAAAGGCACCTTTTGGGGGTGGTCTGCAGCACATTCAGATTTTTCTCTCTCTATCCAGATCCGCGCTCAGGGAGGCTCTTGTAGGGCAAGGGAGAACTTTGCTGAGTGGGATCGCTGCTCTGGAGGCTTCCAAGGGAGACAGCAACAGGGCTTTCTACACAAAACACCTCCCAAATAACACTGAGTGTCCTGGTTTAGGGCAAATTTGGGAGAAACCCCCAAATAGGGTCCCTCTGGGGAGCAAACCCAAATGACCCCTCCTCCCACCTGGTCCGGGAAAGAACTTCCTCAGAGAAAAGTGGAAAAACTATTTATTTATTTAACAAAAAAAGTGCATACAAGCACAAAGAATGAATACGATGAAACAATAAAACCTTGTGCTGTTCCAAAGTGAGATGGTAAATTCAGAAAGTCCCTGCCGTGGGTAGCTCAGCTCACTCAGTCTCTTATCAGTCCCTCTGGAAGTCCAGGCCCTGGTGGACCACAGGTGCCAGCTGCTGGTGCTCTACTGGGTTTTTCAGTCCAGAGCAGGTTTAAACAGTCCCAAGAAAAAGGAAAAAGGGAAAAAAAAACAACCTGCAGGTTCCTGTGCCTGCCCAGGCAGGTGGGGAGGTTCCCCAATCCCTCAGAGCCTCTGTTTGTCCCCAGCAGGATGCCTTGGAGGGGCAGGAACAGGATTGGGTGACACACCTCAGACTGGAAAGATTCCCCCAGAGCTTTCCTGGCTCTGGATGTGAACTCCAGTGGCCATCCTGTGCTGGGACAGCAGAATTTGTATGGAGAGGTGGAGCCGTGGCATCCAAGAAAACTCCCCAGTGCATCCTCCCTGATCCTGAGCTGCTCAGCCCGTGTGAGGACACCACAGCATCCAGCAGAGAAGTGACCCCTGGCTCCAGCCACCAACAGTAATCAGGTTCTTTGCAGCTCTCCTCCTCATCCTTTTCCCTTCCTATTTTTGGCCAAGCTGTATATCCAGAGAAGCTAGGAGAGTGGGAAGATTTGCCCAGCCAACGAGTGCTGGCAGCACCATGTGCTGCACACATGCAAACATGGCAAAATCCCCCATTTTCCACCCAAACCCCCACCTCTGTCCACCAGCCGTGCTTAGGAACCACCAAAATCCACTCAGCACATTTCCCTCCCAGCCTATGATGGCCCCAAAAAGCCAGCCAGCTCTTTGAAAACAGCCACGAACATTCCAGGGGGCTTCCATTTGCTCCGGGGCAGCTCTGGGGCAGCCCCTCACCCCTCGGCAGGGTAAAGTTAATTTACTTTAGAGATCCTGCCCGCCGGTACGTGATTCCTGCAGGGAGGGCTGGCGGAGGATGGGAGAGCTGCTAGTGCCGCTGCGGGCAGAGCAAACAGCGCCCACGGAAAGGCAGCGAGATACCCAGCGCTTAATCAGCTGATAAGAGCCCGGGTAAAAATGCCAGGAGCTCTCCTGTGCTGAAAAACATCCCTGGGGCAATGACGTGGGTGAGGAGCCCACGGGTCCGGCACACCCCTGGGTGAGGAACCCTCCCCTTGGGCAAACACCCTCGGGGCATCGTTTGCAGGTCACCTGCAGGGAATTGGGGTGGACAGAGCTCAGCTCCAACGCTGGCAGCTCCTCTGGCTCCTCTGGGGGTGAGCACATCCATCTGCCCATCCAGCAGATCCCTGCCCGTTGGAAAGGGATGATCTTCAGGATCCCCTCCAAGCCAAAGGAGGCTGTGATTACGTGGTGATCCATTCCTCCCTCCTTCCCTTCCCAGGGGTCTGCTGGACCTGGAGGATGCAGCAACATCAGGACAGAGATATCAGCTGCTATTAAAAGTTCCAGCCCACTTTTTATCTTACCCATAACATGGAAACTTCCCTGTCTTGCCCCTGCTCTCCCCATTGCCCTGATGCCCTACTGAGACTCTTGGCACAGATTTGGGAGGAGATTTTTTCCATGGAACTCACTCCAGCAGAAGCTTACAGCCTGCAGCAGCCTCATCCTGACTCTTAATTCCAGATGAGCTGAGGCCAATCCCTTTGTAGCCTGCTGAATGCTCCAGGCTGAGCATCCCACCAGGATTCTGTCCATCCCTGCTCCAGGTGCCACTGCCATGGCCGGCACAGGAGTTTGGGTCCCCAAAAGTCTGCTGAGGAGACAATAAGCAGGGTCAGACATGCCAGAACTGGTCCACAGCTAGGGCTTGGCCTGAGGCTGCTGGATGCTTCACACTCACACACACTTAAAACACAGGGAGCAGCCAAAGTGCTGCTGCTGCTGTTCTGCATTGCCCTCTGTGGGAGCCTGTTTTCCATAGGAAAATGGGAGTCTGCAGGCAGAGCCTGTGGCTGGACCACCTGCACCTCCAAGGGCTGTGTGGCATGGCCAGGGGGGCTGACATCACCCCTCAGTGTCACGTCAGCAGGAGGAGGCCCCAGCTCCCAGGGATGTGACTGGGGCAAAGTCAGGCTTTCCCTTCCCTTCTCCACATCCAGCAGACTCAGAGCAACCTCTGGGACCCAAACAGCACAGGAGAAGCCCCAGAGTCACGGGGAAAGAGCACCACCACTCTTGGCCCCTGGTCTGCCTGCTCAGGTTGGATTCACTGGGACATGGATCACAGGATCACGGAATGCTTTGGGTGGGAAGGACCATAAAACTCATCCCATTCCACTCCCCTGGGCAGGGACACCTCCCACTAGCCCAGGGTGCTCCAAGCCCTCAGGTAGAACTTGGCCCTGGCCCAGCTGCTGCTACAAACTCAAAATTGCCCAAATTACTCAGTTACAAACTGAGTAATTACAGAGATGCTCAAATAGGGAATATGAGCTCTGGGGGATCCAAATTAAGGGATAGAACAATAAGATGAGGCAGCCTGGCCTTTATGAAGGAGAAAATAGGAAAGAAGCAACATTCCAGGTCCCACCATTCCATGTTCCACAAATGTTTGGCACACACAGTCCCAGTATGTCATGGAATCATGGAATAGTTTGGGTTGGGAGGGACTTTAAAGCTCATCCCATTCTAGTCCCTGCCATGGGCAGGCACACCTTCCACCATCCCAGGGTGCTCCAATCCCTGTCCAGGCTGGCCTTGGACACTTCTGGGATCCAGGGACTGCCACAATTTCTCCTCCCAGAACAGGAGAGAGTGTTGATGTGGCTGCTTGGGGATTTCTCTCCAGGGCCCAGTCAGCCACTGAGCTGGATCTGTAGTATCTGCTGGGCCTGGATTGGGCAGAAGTACCATTCAAAAGGATGATTCCAAAGAGGAGTCAGGACCTGAAGGCAGGAATCCCATGCAGACATTGCCATTCACCATGAAACATATTAATATTGTAATATATATTATAATATCATTATATAACAACATTATATTTCTGTATGTATATGTATGTATATTTCACACTCTCAGCATTACCCAAACCAGCCTGGCTCAGCTTTAACAAGAAACTCCTAAATAGAGAGAGACAGTGACCAGATTCCCTTTTCCTCTGCTGTTCTGAGCATCTCCCTCAACCTCTCCTTGCACACCCTCTATAATCATCCTGATGGATTTCCAGGAGTCCTCTCCTATGGGGAAAGGCTGAACAATTTGGGATTGTTCAGCCTCGCAGAAAGAAGGGCTCCAGGTGAGCTAATTGTGGCCTTCCAGTGCCTGAAGAAGGCATCAGGAAACATGGAGAGAAACTATGGACAAGGGTGTGGAGTGACAGCACCAGTGGGAATGGCTTCCCACTGCCAGAGGGCAGGATTAGATGGGATATTGGGGAGAAATCCTTCCCTGTGAGGGTGGGAAGGCCGTGGGACAGGTCCCCAGAGAAGCTGTGGCTGCCCCTGGATCCCTGGAAGTGTCCAAGGCCAGGCTGGACAGGGCTTGGAGCAACCTGGGATAGTGGAAGGTGTCCCTGTCCATGGCAGGGGGTGGGACTGGATGGACTTTAATGTCCCTTCCCACTCAAACCATTCCGGAATTCCATGACCATCTTGGTTATAGAGGACCACCCTCCACACACCCTCCCTGGTTTTCCATCCTCCTCCCTGCTCCTAACTCCTGGCATTTATATCTTTTGGTATTTATTGAAAGCCTGTGTCTTTTTTTTTTAGAATTATGTTGATATGATAGAAAAGTCATTTGCTCCTTTTGAGCAACAGGGAAGTTATAAATTAGTTTTCTTAGTTATTTTCCCAAAAATCAATAGCTGTGCCTGGAAAACAATAAAGCACTTAGAGCTTACATGCAGATGAACACAAAAGGAGAGAAGCTCATCTAAACAGACCCAGAGTTACACCTCCCAAAGGAGAGCTTGGTGGTCGATTCACAGGGAGGCAGGGCCAGGAATGCTCAGAGGGAAAAATATCAGAGGAAGGAATGCAAGGAGCTGATCGGTGCCAAATTACTGCCAGTTGTAAAGCAACATCTTTGTGCTGGCTCGGGCTGGGGTCGTTGATTTCCCTCAGAGGAGCTGGGATGGGGCTGTGTTTGCCACACAGAGCTGGGGGAAGAAGGAGGAAGAGAGGGATTCTTGGAGTGGTGGCATTGAGTCACCTGTCCATGTGATGGAGCCTGGCTTTCCGAGGAATGGCTTAACACCTGCCCACGGGAAATGGGGAATGAATTCCTTGGGTTTGTTTGCTTGTGTATAGTATTTACTTCTCCTATTGACCTGTCATTATCTCAGCCCACGGATTTTCTCACTTTTGCCCTCCCAGTTCTCTCCCCACCTCCAGAGCAAAGGGAATTGGGTTAGCCAGGGGTGCTCCTAAATCTGCCTCTGCAGCACCAGGGCTTTTTGAGCTGCTAAATCAGAGTGCAACACCATTAGACTGGGGAGCCTCACGAGGCAAAACCACTTTTTTTTCCTCCTCCCATTAGAAACAGATCAGTTTCCCCTGAGCAGGGCCAGTGCAAACTGCCAGTTTACCTGCTGCAGATTATGTCTGAGCCCCTGAGATCTGGGTTGTGCCAATCCTGAAGTCCCTGCAAAGCAAAGAAACCCACCAAGCTGAGCTCATCAGAAAATTTGTAGGGTTTCTGCTTGTGGGCAGGGTGGGCCACAGCAAAGCCTGGTTTTGCTGGACCCCACAGAGCTCCCAGCCCCAAGAGAAGAGAAACACCATGGAGTGAAAAGCCCGAAATTATTGGTTGTTTTGCCTATAAGAAAAGGGTTTTCTTATAACACAACAAACATTTGTAAGTAATAGTAAATATCAGATTTTGAGAAGAAATTTCTCCTTGTATGGGTGGTGAGGTCCTGGCACAGGTATCCAGAGAAGCTGTGGCTGCCCCTGGAAGTGCCCAAGGCCAGGCTGGACAAGGCTTGGAGCAACCTGGGCTTGTGGAATGTGTCCCTGACCACGGCAGGGTGGGACTGGATGGGATTTAAGGTCCCTTCCCACCCAAATCATTCAGGGATATTGTGAGATGCTGTCAGCACAGTGCCCTGAGCAGGGTGAGGTTCCACAGGCTGATCTGCCCTCCTGTGCTCCAAACACCCAGTGGGGCCAGGAATGAGATGCTGAGAGGTGATGGATGCCCATCTGGAGCAGTGGCATTAGAAATCTCCAGAAAAAAATCCATCAGAAAATCCTCCTCGATTCCATCAGCAGCCAGCAACAAGAGCTTTCTATATTCATGAATTCATCAGAGTCATATTTCAAAAAATAATAAATGCCGTTATTATTGTTATTATTGGAATGAATTTCTCCATTATGTACTGAGTGATTGTAAGCACTTGCTGCCTGCAGCACAGGAACCACCTCAGGAATAATCCAAGCAAATGATATTTGTGTCGTGCCTGCCATGGGGTCATGTTCAGGGTTTTTTAAGCGAGGAAGGTATTAACCAGAACAACAGCAACAATCACAACAGAAAGAAAGTCATTATAAGTTGGTGTAAACCACTGTCAGGGTGGGTTTTTTTCAGGCAAATTTAGTTTGGGGCACGTGACTCGTGCTTTCCTGGGGTTTGTCCTGGTTTCTTGGAGCTCTGCCTGCACTCAGAGCCTCCTGCTCTCTGCCTTCTTTGCCTGTGTGCAGAGGAAGGGAAGGAAAACAGAGCTCAGGGAATGAGCAGTGGGATGGAGCACAACTGTTTGCTCCCTTATCACACCAGTGTGTCCCCGTGGCCACTGTGTGCCTCCTTGGCTCCTGAGCCTCAGAGGTGGAGCCTTCCCTGCTCCCGGGCCCCTTCCCTGCTGCTCCCTGGATTCTTGGCCAGAAAATGCTGCAAAGAGCAGAGGAGATGAAACAAGTGGCCAGCAGTCATGCCCTGGGAGGTTAAATCTGGGTAACAAGTGGATGCAGGGGCTGGGCTGGGGTTGATGGCTTGCCTCCAGAAAACTGGAGCCTGGGAAGTAAAGGCAGGAGGGGTGGCCTGGTGTCCCCCCCATCCCAGAAGGGTTTGTGGCAGAAGCAGAGTCCCTCTTCACCCTCTGTCCCCCTGAGTCCCCTCCCTGGCTCCATCCCCACCTCTCTTTCCCCATGATCCAAGAGCTGCTGTGGGGCTATAAAACACAAAATGGGAACAACCCAAGATTTTTCCAAGAGGCCCAGCCGAGCTGTCAGCACGTTTTGACACAAGGCCAAGAAGATAGATTCCAAAAAGATGGGATCCCACCATGCCAAAAAGTAACATTTGGTTGAGCATCTGCCAAAACAAAGCTAGCAGACTGCTGGGAAAGGCTGCGTTTTCCAAGGAGTGTTTTTAGGCATGAGGAACGGCAAGGAAGATCTCTGTGAGCATCTTCAGCTTCCCAGGCTGTGAGGAAAAGGACCCCTTGATAGCTGGAGGGGACATTTACGCCAAATGGTAGGCAAAATTTCAATTTCTGGCCCTGATGAGATGGCAAATTGCTCTGTTGCCACACCAGAATAATCTTAGCACATCCAGAATCCAGGATTTTGCCTTGCAATAACATAGAATCATTAAAGCTGCACACCCTTGATCTGTCATGACAAAATGGACAAACAATGTCCACACTGCCTTCATTATGTCTTTATCTGTTTAAAAAAATTAAAATTATTTTGGTGCCCAAAATTCCTGGGGAACTTGGCCTCACTAACTCCTGTGTGTCCATGACATCAGAGATGGGGGAAGACCTTTCCATGAGGAACAATCTGGCTCCATATATTAAAGATTAAATGAAGAAACTATTTAGAGTGAGGGAGGTGAGGCCCTGGCACAGTTGCCCAGAGAAGCTGTGGCTGCCCCTGGATCCCTGGAAATGTCCAGTGCCAGGCTGGACAAGGATTGGAGCAACCTGGGACAGTGGAAGATGTCCCATCTCATGGCAGGGGGTGGAACTGGATGGACTTTTAGGTGCCTTCCAACCCAAACCACCCTGGGATTCCACGATCTCCAGATCAGAGAGATGACAGGGATGGATAAAAAAAATGTCAGGACAACAGAAAGGTGCATCTTCAGTGTGAGGGGGAGTCAGGAGTCTTGGAAAGCTTCTTTAGGGAAATATGTAAATACAGGCAGAAAAGGGAACTGCCAGGACCCAGCCAGGCCAGGCCATTCCCTGGTTGTCCAAGAATTCAGGGAGAAGGGATACATGATATGCAGAGAGGACAGCAGAGCTTTCTAATGAGCTTTGTGGGTCAAATAGCACGGATTGAGGCCCTAAAACAACTGGATTATAGGGAAAGTGAGGAAGATAAGGAGAATGAAAAGCAGGAGCATCCAGCTCTGGGTGTGTTAACCCATTTATAGTCTGACCTGGGACTGAGGACAAATTCTGAAGGAAACATTAATTAAATGCACTGAGAAAAATGAGATAAAGTGCAAGCCAGGTTTACCAAAGGCAGTTTGTGCCAGCCCGTGCTGACATCTTCCTTTGATAAGATAATTGGTTTTCCAGACAAGGGAAATTTGGTAGATCTAATCTATCTGGAGTTCAATAAAGCATTTGATATGGGGCCACATGGGAAATTATTAGTGAGGCTGGAGAAAATGAGAATTAACAGGACTGGGGAGTGGGGAGAGCTGGGGCTGGCACAGAGAGCTCGGCGGGATTGGGATCGCCACGGGAAATCAGAGGATGCGGATGGGTGTCTGCAGAGCCAGTCCTGAGGCTGATCTGGGGAAGTCCCTCCATCCCCGAGGCTGGGAGGGAAGTTTCCTGGCTTTCCTGGGTTTTCTGCAGCGGCTCCCGTGCCAGCTGGAGCTCCGGGAGCGGGAGCATCCCTGCGGAGACTGCAGGGCGGGCGCGGCACCGTGAGATGGCAATGTTGGTCCATGGATGAGCAGCCCGCTCCTCATCCTCTCCCAGCCCCGGCTCTCCCCGCCTGGACACATTTCAGCGCCGGCTCCAAGAAATCTGTGATTGCAACTGCGAAGCGACGGCGGCGGGAGCTGAATCAGCCCCAGGAACGTGGCTCTGGACAATCAGCTCCGGTGCCAGGGGAAGGGAAGCGGCGTAAATCCATCAGATGGGATCAAGGCAGAGCTGCCCTCCCTGCAGAGCCGGCCCAAAGAGGCTCTCCCGGTGCACAAAAAGCCCCAAAGCAGGCAGAGCTGCTGAGGGTAAGTGTGAACACGGCTGTGTGTGTGCACGGCACAGCGAGAGAAGGAGATGATTTTATGTAGAAATAAAATCTGCTCACCCCTTGCCTGTATTTTTAGCTGAAATTACACCTAAATGCCACCTGATCAATTCAGCTAAAATGAGCCCTTAATCCTAATAAGTCTTGATCACATTTTTAAACCTCATGAAACAGCAGGGAGGGTGTTTGCATTAAGTAATAACACCTTGATTCGGATTCCACTGGCATGGAGCAAACTTACATAAGCACCAAGTGCTCCTGTTAATATTCAACAAGGACTTGGAGAGGGCCTAAGGAATGCCTTGGGCTGCTTTTCTGCCCTTTGCATCACATCTGGTCACTCCAGCTCCATCCTCAAGGATGGAAGGCACATGAAATCTTCAGGAATTCACCAGTCAAGGCAGCAGGGAGAACAAACCCCACCCGGGCCATTTCCACTTCCCAGGGATGTTCTAATCCAAAGGCAAGCAGAGGAGATCAAGCAGACAAGGTTGGACTTGATGATCTCAGAGATCTTTTCCAACCTGGATGATCCTCTAATTCTGAGGACACTCCTTGCTGCTGCTGGATTTCACTCACCTGTGCTGCAACAGATTTAGCCATGGATGAGGCTTTTTATAATTTTTCACAAAGAAAAATCTTGAAGGAACTCATTATTCCTCAAACCCAGAACAACTTATGTCAGTTTTAATAAACCTTCAGGGGGATTTTGAAATCCTGAATTGCCAAAGGATGCTGTTCCAGGGAAACGTGGGCGGCACCACACACTGCACCCCTTGTTTCCATCATTAGCCATTATGATGCCTCCTGAATGCTGGAATTTGTACATTATTATTGTGGCTTCCCAGATTCCTTCCCTTTTTTTAGCACCTGCGCAAGCACTGCTATGCCAGTGGTAGCCTATACAATAAAATGGCTCCTTTCTCCCCCTCATTTTCCAGCTACCCAGGAATTTCTTTAGGTCATCTCTCACTCAGTAAATTATGGGTTAGAGCTCTAAAAGAGCAGGAGCTGGGAGGCAGAGGCTCTTTTTATAGGAGTCTTGAACAAGCCTGGCCCCAGCTGCTCCAAATTAATGTGGATCCAGTGGCGTGAATGGAGTTGCATTCATTGGAATGCAGCTGGGATCTGAGTTCCCAGCTGAGTGTTTGATGGGGGGTGGTTTTCCTGGTAACCTGCTCATCCCTAGACCTGGTGCTGAGCGTGCTTGAGGTGTGGGAGCTTCCCTGGAGGAAGAGGGAAGGTGTGGGGGGAATCCTGAAGGTGGTGGTGTTTCCATTGCTAACCAAGAGCAAAGTTACTATCAGCAGCAGCTGGGAGAAACAGGATGGGGCTGGAGGTGCCCCACGGAGATGGGGTCAGCTGGAGCAGGGCAGGGGATGGAAAGGGATGCACCCTCCTTGCAGGTGGCTGTGGGGATGGGGTGAGGTGAGCAGCGCAAAACTGTCTGTTCTGGAAAAAAAAAAAAAAAACAATGGGAAGGGAAGGAAAATTGGGATTGCAGCCTGTTCTGCAGATCAGTGCTGGAGACGTGGGTCAGATGAGTTGGAGCACATGCTCAGGTGTGGATCCAGTGGATGGGAGATCCCACTCAGGTGTGGTTGGATGGGTGGGAGATCCCACTCAGGTGTGCATTGGATGGTGGGAGCCCACATTCAGGTGTGAGTCAGGTGGGTGGGACCCCACACTCAGGTCTCCAGCTCAGTTTCCTCCTGGGAGCACTGAGTATAATCCATAGGGAGGGGATCTCAACCTTCACATTCACCTCCAGGGCAGGGCAGTGGTAAAATGTTTCCAGGGTCTCATTTTCTGAGGAATCCATGGAAATGGGGCTCCCTCCTGGGATCCACCCAAGGCCACGCTGCTCTCACCCCCCTGAGCAGTGAGATCTGAGGGTTTGGTCTCCACCTTCCACACGTTCTCCCCATGGACCAAAGGCTGCCTTGGTAAATGCCTTGGAGCTCCATCCCCTGGTGCCTCCTGTCACTGTGTAGGTCTGGAATGTGGGTGTGCAGGTGTCCTTCCTCATGTCAGCATTTCCCAGCTGGAGCCCTGGGGTGACTGCAGAGCTCCCCTGCCATTCATGAATAAAAGGCTCAAGGTCCTGACCTCTGGAACCTCCCGGTGACCCTGGCATTGTGCAGCCATGCCCAAAGCCCTGCACGGAGCTGGCAGGGAACATAAATCTGGGAAGAGCTAATGAAGACCCCCAGGGCCACGACTCTCCATGGCTGTCTTGTTAACATGATCTAGGAAAGACAGGGGGCCCTGCAAAAGATATAACCCAGGGATAATAAGCAACTCATCAATGTCAGGGAGAGCCAGAGCATTGTCAGGGAATGCTGGATGAAGGTTTGCAGAGCATCCCACCCCCAGCCCACCAGCACCACAGCCACAGGGCTGGGGGGGAGTTATCCCCCAGAACCTCATGGCTCACCAAAAATCAACATCATGGTTAAAAGGCACTGAAATGTTCCCCCCTTTGGCATATCCCTCTTTCCACTGGCAAAAGAGCTTTTGGTTTTGTCTTGATGCCAGCAGGCACTGAAGCTCTGTGGTGGGATATTGGGCTCTCTCACTCATCCCAAAGGCCTGGGATCAATATTTTCTGAGAGGCAGAGGAACCCTCAGAGGTCCCAGGGTGGTACCCTCAAGGCAGTGAGAGAGGAATGGTTCTCTTGGTAAAATGAGCCCCTGCCAATCCAAGATCCTGAAGTTGGAAATGGAACTCAGGGTCTCTTGGCAAGGAAGTGGCACTGATAATGACTTGGGGTTCAGATTTCAGCCCTGTGATGGCTGATCCAGGCGAGTGTCCAGGTGGGGATGGCTGGGGGGGGAAGCCTTGGTGGCCAGGGCCAGCTGTCTGTGGGTGACAGCAAAGCAGAGAGGCAGCAGTGAGCCTCAGGGCCCCAAACTTGCACATCCTTGCTCTTGACCTTCCCGAATGACTGGCAGATGGATGGGAAAATTGCATGGGACAACAGAGAGTCAGGTAATGATTTTAAAACTGTTTCCAGGCCAGCTGCTCCATCCCTGTTCTCCAGTGCTGCAGGACAGAATCTCACTGCCTTTCCAGGTACTGCGGGAGCTGATTTCCCCTAAAATTGTCTTTGGGCTGCTCCTGACGCCGTCGCTGTCCCAGCTGCCGTGGGGATCCCAGTGGCCCCAGGAATCAGGTGGGTTCCTGTTGTGTCCATCTGTCAGGCTGACGTGCCAAGAACGGATTAAAACTCGGCACCAGAGACCTGGGGAGCCCCGGCAGCAGCCTGTGTCCCTGCCTAATCCCATTCCCTATTAATTTGTTATCCCATTAACACCTTGCACATTCCTCCCTCTCGCTGCTGTGCTACCCTGAGAGACTCCTGGGGATCTTGTAATGTGGTATTTTGTTGTTTAGAGCACAAGGCAGCACAACTCTTCTCATCTGAGCCCAGAAATCCCTGGATAGAGAGGAAGAAAAGCGCTGCTTTGTTTCTTCCAATCAATACCATCCATTAAGATCCGTGTCTAACAGAGTGAGTAACTGAACGAGCACCTCCTGCTCCCTCAAACCTTTGGAAACAGCAAATGCTCTTCAAAAAAAGAACAATTGGATAGTGCAGCCCTGGCTGGAGCAGGCAGAGTGGAGGGGGCAGCTCTCTTCTCAGAGGTGTGGAAACCAAATTGCTCCCGACTTCCACAGGAAAGGAAGTTCTCTGGAGAGCAGGCAGTGGTGGGTGATGGCAGCTGGGACAGGCTCCCCTCCCCAGCACTCCTGCACACACCACGAGGTGTAAAATCCCCGGCATCAAGCCATGGGTGGTGGGAATTGTGCACTTCCATGTGCTTTAGGGGTGGGCTGTGAGCTGAGCTCGGCCTTGCTGCACTGCCTGGGGGGTGTGGGATGCAGCAGGGCATGGGATCTCTGGGAATGTGGTCCCTCTGTATCTCTGGAAAACAGCTGGGTCGTGAGGGCTGCACCCCAGCATGGGCAGGGTCCTGCTGCTCTCTACCCACACCAAAAGTGAGTTTTACTCTCCAGAAGGGCTCACCTCAAGCGTGGTTAGAAACCTTCTCATTGCATCCTAAACCTGGCCAAATCCAGCTCTTACCCCATTGTCCTTGTGCCTGTTCCTGCAGGGAAAACCAATATTATCACAATCAAAGTAGTGCTGGTCCTGATGCCCCCTTCTCTTGGGAACCCCAAACCAAACTCTGTTTGAAGAGGGAATCTGAGAGAAAAAGCCCAAGGTTTCAGGCAGGTATGGCAAACTTCAGGTGATCCTGCTGGGAAACCATGCACACAGCCCTCAGACTGAGGGATTCCTGGTGCAGTTAGGGAAATGTTCCTTGCCCAGACAGCTGCAGGGAGCATTTCTCCCTGTCAACACTCCAGAGAGAAATCCCAGCCGCAAACAGGCTTAGGCAAAGGCTAGAAGGGGGATTGATACCTATTTGTGTGAGGCTAGCCTGTTATGAGCCCCACAAAGGTGTACCAAGCTCTGCGGGTTGCCAGCAGTCTCCCAGAAATGGCTCATGAAAAATTAGTGAGACAGCATGATTGGAGGTCAGCAAAAAGGAAAAGCAAAAAGGTTTTAATTAAAGTGAAAATAATGAACTGTACAAAACAAAAGGATTAAAGCCATGCAAGGTGCAGGGAGGTTCCTTACACCTGCTAAGACACCCTGAAAATGCCCCGAGAATCTCTGTGCTCTCTCTTAAATATTCAGCTATGAGGGGTTTTTGATCCTAGGGGTCTAGGAGGGGGTTTTGGCATGCTGCCCAATGGAAAACAGCTCCATTTCTTGAGGTACAGCTCAGGGATCCAACAGGTGCCTTTGTCCTGGCACTGGGCCAGTTACAGTAAGGGGAGCATCGAAGTTTCTGGTTCTTTTCCTTACAGGTGAAACAAAGAATGAACCCCAAACCTTTTCCTCCTATAGGAACACCTGCTGGGGTGTGGGGGCGCACTGCGACAGCAGCGGAGAGCCGGTCTGAGGAGTGCTGGAGGAACAAACCCGTCAGGCAGAGCCTGCTGCAGTGTTTGCACAGCCCGGGGCTCTGGAATGCGCTCCCTTGGCAGCCGCCCCGCCCCGGAGCGTGGAGCGGGGTGAGCGGGGAGCGAGAGCCGCGGGAATGTGATCCGCGCCCGGCATCGACCGCGGGCTGCATCGGCTCCCGGCGCCCCCATCAATACCGGATTATTCCACCCATCGATCCCCGCTCTGCCTGTGAACTTTACCCCATTGATATCCATTAGAAACGTGAGCAGCGCTGATAAGGTTTTAAATCTGCGGCTCCAGATGGGGAGGAAAAGCTGCTTTTAGCCCTGAGCCGCCAGGACTGCCACATCTCAGGGGCAGTGGGACCTTGCAGGCAGGTTCTGCTTGGATAACCTGGGATGCTCCTCTCTCCAGGCTGGACAGGGAAATGACCTCTTGGTCTCTTAAAGCCTAATTAGAGACAGACCCTGGACTGGAATAAAGTGCAGAGGTTTGTACAAGGGGGGTTTGTCCATCACTCAAGAAGGTTTGTTCCCTGGTTATATCCCCTTTGGTCCCTTCCTGGCTCTAAGGTGCTGCCTGGGGGTGGGAATGGGAATCATTCTCCAAAGAACAGCTGAACCTGGGCTACCAGAGATCCCATTGGATTGGGAAAGTGATGGTGGCATCCCTCAAAAGGCTCTCTGCCAGTCCGGACTCAGTTCAGGACATCCTGCTATAATTCCCCTATTTCAGTCCTAAACACCCTCAGGATGATCCTGGTAAGTAGAGTCTGACATGAGAAACAAAAAAGTCTCATAACAATTGAGGAAATTCAAAGTTCCGTGCAGTTCAAACCTGCACAGAGGCCTTGGAAAGAGTCCAAGCAACTCCTGGCTACTTTTCCTCCAGGAGCAGGACATTGCTCCTCTGCCCCATGTTCCTGTGGCCATCCTGTGGCTGAAGAAAACTCCTGGATAAGCTGTAGATCAGAAGTGAAATCCAGTGGTTTGCATTATGGCCAGATGCCAAAGGACAAAGTGTCCCACACAATGGTTTTACATGACAAGAAATGCCAGGGAGGAGCAACCAGAATGGTGTTGGGGCTGGGCATGGAGCATTTTCCCACCATCTCAACATCTCAAGCATCCCAGTGCAGGAGATGTTCTCTAGATCTATCACTGGCCCCACATCTACTATCCCAGATTTTAAATTTCTCTGGTTGCTCATCCAGCTGCTGTTTCCAACATCCCCTCCTCTGCAAGCACACAAGGGGTGCAAATGTGGGAATTCCAGCACCAAAGGCTCCCCGTGGTGGTGGGGGATAGGGCCATTGCTAAATATTCCTTCTCCACACCTGAAACCTGGGAATGCTCCACCTTAGCTGGTGCCCTGAGGATCCTCATGGCCATGGAGGCTGTTTCCTACACGTGCTGGTTTGAAAACACCCTGGTGCAGGGTTCCCAAGGGCCGTCATGGGTGTCCCATCCCTGGAAGTGTCTGAGGCCAGTTTGGATTGGGCTTGGAGCAAACTGGGATAGTGGAAGGTGTCCCTGCCCATGGCAGGGGGTGGAACTAAATTTAGGGTCCCTTCCAACCATTTGGTCTTTAAGGTCCCATTCCAATCCCAAACCATTCTGGGATTCTATTGGCATTCTAAGGTTCTCTGATTTCCACTTTTTGAACCAAGTGCAGGTTCTCTCCTGGTTCCAGACTCACACACCCCTTGTGGACCTCCTGTTTCTGGCTTTGAAGGCTCTGGATATGTGGAGAATCTGTCCTTCCAGCAGGGCATCCTCACACACTGGGCCTGGCACTTCTTCAATGCCAGACCATTCCACCCTCTGACACAATCCTGCTACAGACACCATCCTTCATCCTGCTCCCTTCCCTTTTCCTCCCCTGGTCATCGAGGCAGGTGTGAAAAACATCAAGCAGTTTTAGGAAAAAGAAAACACATCCCTGCATTACCCAAAGCATCCTGATCAGAAGTGGTTTTATTGCAGGATGTGAGCTGCAGCTGGAGTCAGCATCCGAGGGGCCAGCCCTGCTCTCCCCGAGCTCCCCGTGTGTTATTCACAGCTGCAAATTGCTTGGAGATTTCTGGAAGACATCAGAGCGGATCAAACCTGATTTCTCTGCAGTCCTTTTAAACGTCCCATTGTAAAATGGATTAACATTCACAGGGATGCTCGGGGATGAAAGGCAGGGGGAAAAAAAACCCACATCACCAGGAGGATGCGGTGCCTGAAGCTTCGTGCAATTTTACCTGAAAATGAAGCTTTTGTCAGTGCCTTTTCTCCACGAGGCTTTTCCATTCCCTGATGTAATCTGAACATTTTACTGTTTGTGTCATTAGTGAACAAAAGGGGGAAGATGTGGGGTTTTTTTTTCCCTTAAATTAAAGGGCTTTCCCTCCCTCCCCTGTAGGAATGGTAAAAGAATATCAAATTATGGCCTGACAAGGTGCACTTGTGAGAGAGAATCACCAGAGTACAGCAGATCTATATCTTATCTCTCTCTGAAATTGCATGGCTGGGCCCGTGGCATTGGAACCGATTTCAGAGGGGCAGGAATATGGAGCACTGCAGGCTCAGAATAAGGAGTTCACTGGAACTATGCATGAACCAATTTCAATACTGATGAGCTCGTGGCCACAGAGATGAGCAGGGAGATTGGGAGAGTAATTGTCCTCTCCCTATGAGCCCCCAAATCGCCTAAACCTGGGCCTGCAGCTGGGGTAGGGATGTGGGGAGGTGTGGTTCTTCCCCAGGGAGATGTGATTCTTCTTCTCCCCATGGTCTCATTTCTCTCCTCACTCACTCCTTGGCCGCTGTGAGCAGCAGGAGGTGGGTTCTCAGCAGCAAAGGGCAGCCCAAGGTGGGCAGCCTGATTATATCTGAGCCCCTGAGGTCTGGGTTGTGCCAATCCTGAAGTCCCTGCAAGGCAAAGGAACCCACCAAGCTGAGCTCATCAGAAATTTTGTAGGGTTTCTGCTTGTAGGCAGGGTGGGCCACAGCAAAGCCTGGTTTTACTGGACCCCACAGAGCTCCCAGCCCCTAGGAAAGAGAAATACCAGGGAGTATTTCAAAAACTCAGTTATTGGTTATTGGTTGTTTTGCCTATAAGAAAAGGGTTTTCTTATAACACAACAAACATTTGTAAGTAATAGTAAATATCAGATTTTGAGAAGAAATTCCTCCCTGTGAGGGTGGGGAGGCTCTGGCATAGGGAAGCTGTGGCTGCCCCTGGATGCCTGGAAGTGCCCAAGGCCAGGTTGAAGCAACCTGGGATAGTGGAAGGTGTTCCTGCCCATGGCAGGGGCTGGGACTGGGTGGGCTTTAAGGTCCTTTCCCACCCAAACCATTCTGGGATTCTATGAAAAGCAGTTTTTATGGTATTTTAACAGAAGCATGGAAAAGTTTGAGCTGGAAGACACCTTAATGACCATCTCATTCTGACAGAGTTTGCCTTCTGTAGTCCAGACTTTAAGGAGACTCCTCAAAGACCCAAACACCTACCTGAGGAGCACGATAGGACTCAGGGCACTGCTTTAATTAAATACGAAATAAACACTTCCCCCTCCTGACCCACCACGAGCCAGGATTCCTTGGCTCTTTTTAATTGTTGGGGTTTTATTTTTATTCTCCTTTCACGCTGCATCCTCACAGCGATTCTCTCCGATCGGAAACCTTTTTAACCAATATTTTTCCAAACACCACTCGGATTGGCAGCTCCAGCGTTCACAAACGGCTTCTCCTGATCCCAGGATTTCATCTCTCCTTAACGGGGAGAGCTGCTGATTTATGGGCACATTAAGCACGGACGTGGACTCACATTGGAGTCTGATAAATACGAGTCTTTAATATGCGCATGCATCATTTTTATGTTTCTTTTACAAAGAGGCTTTGAGTTGTGCGCCTTATAAAATTACACTGAGAGAATGGCTGCAGTCTGCATGGGAGCCAGGGCTGCTGAGGGGGATGAAAGATGCATTTTCTGGAATACTGGCATGCTCTGGGAGCAGTATAAAATTTACGATATCCTGAGCTATTCATTTTCATGGCTTTGGAGAACTTGGGCCTTGTAAAGGCTGTTGGGATAACTGTGGAAGCAGTTGTTTGTTTGCTGCTTTAACGGCCTTTTTTAATGACCGAGTTTGATTGTTGTTGTAATTAGTAAATGAGCAGTTTTTTGATTTTGTGCTGGTTTTGCTCCACGTTTGCAGCCTGGTTTCTTAAGGCAGTGAGGTTGGCAAGCTCTCCTGTAACCCTCGCTAAGCTCTGGCTTCTTCCAAACACCATTTGGGAGTGCAGGTGAGGTTTCTGGGATAATGAAGTCCCCGCAAATCTTGTGCAAATTTCTAACTGAGTAGAGGAGGGGAGAGACTCCCATCACTGCTGCCAGAGAGGGCCAGAGTGGCAGGGTTTGGGGCTGGCTGCCCACACCCCCCCAAATCACCCCAGAGCTGGATTTCTGACCAAGGCATCCAGGTGATGATAAACAGGAAGTCCTCTCTGTTCCCAGAGCAGAGCTGCAAACCATGGAACTGGGAGGAGTGGGATTTGATGCATGGGAAGGTGGAATTAGAGGTGATTGGATGTTGGAAGTGCAGTCAATCCAGGCCCATCCATCTTCTTCCCTCTGGAATGTGTCCAAGGCCAAACTGGACAGGGCTTGGGGCACCTGGAGGTGTCCCTGCCCATGGCAGGGGCTGGGACTGGATGGGCTTTAAGGTCCCTCCAGCCCAAACCACTCCATGGTGTGTGACTGGTTCTGGGCACAGATCACGGGACAAGCATCCAGTTCTCTAAAAACAAAGAACCTGGTGAGGTCACTGCATAATGAACCCATCAGGGATGGTCTCAGCAGCTCTGGCCTGGAAAACCTCACTCAGAAAAGGAGCAAAGGTGTTGATTTTCCTTCCCCACCTGGAGTCAGGGCCCAGACAGGACCTGGAGCAGAGCCTCCCCAAGGAGACTTTCGGGAGCCTGATGACTTTGTCTGCTACTTCAGCCCCTCAGCTTCCTAAACCCTCAGCGTTTTCCTGGGAAAGGAGAGGATAATGAGCCACATAAGCATCAAGAGGAGCAGCAGCAGGAGGGAGAGGAGCTTTCTCCAGGTGCAGGGAGGTGGGAAGGGCCCTAGCACTGCAATTCCCATTAACGTTTTCAGTGGCCACGGAAAAAGGTTTTCTCACCCCTGCAAGAGCCCTCTGGGGGAGTCAGGACAGGAGTAACCCACTGGATGCTGAGTCACAAAAAAACACATGGAAAAGGGAATAAAGAGGCCTTTGTTGCTAAACAGGAAAATAAGAACTTGTTCCTTCCAGTGATGAACAGTATTCCAGTGATGAGCAATATTCCAGGGACACCACGGGGCTGGAAATGGGGGGATGGTCACACCTGGGGAGTTAGGAATGGAAAAGATCATCTGGAAGAAGCTGGGATGGGAGAGGCAGGATGAGGAGCTAGAGGCACTGGGATTTTGCAGGTTTTCCCTCTGTTGCCATCCTTAAAAATCATCAAAACCCTAAAATTAAGCTGCATGCTTTTCCCTTTCTCTAGATGGGTAGAATCATGGAATTCCAGAATGGTCTGGGTGCGAGGGGGCCTTAAAGAACATCCACTCCCAGCTCTGCTGCCATGGGCAGGGACACCTTCCATTATCCCAGGTCACTCCAAGCCTCATCCAACCTGGTCTTGGACACTTCCAGGGGTGGAGCAGCCACAGCTTCTCTGGGCACCTTTGTGCCATCAGATGTGATGTGTTAATTTTATTATTAGGGATTCATAACACTTCTGTCCAGTTAGGATAGTGCAGATAAAGTGCTTTTTTAGTTTAAGGGGACAATAATTCAATTTTCTGGCCAACTCCTAGATCAGGTAGAAGTAGGTCCTACAGAGTCACATGGCTCAAGCTCACTGCTCTCAACTGACTGCAAGCATCATTTTGGATGATTTTGATGTTTTTTGGGGAGAAACCCATCCCTAAAAGATGATCCATGGCCCTATAAGACAAGGAGACCTTGGAGAGGTGAGAAATCTCCCATCACAACTCTTACATCCCCAAGGTGCCCAGATCTCCAACCAACCCAAACACTCCCAATAGGGTTTAGGATCATGTCCCACCAAAGGCCCCATTTGCAGAAGCCCATGGCAGTTCCATGGGCAGGTTTTTAACAATTATTGAAACACAAATCAGAGCCTGCAGGCTGGAGCTGGCTTGGAGGATGGAAAAGATTTTGCTGTGTGTCCTGGATGAAGGATGCCTGGGAATGGTGCCCGTTGCACTCTCCCACACTCCAGCAGTGCCTGTGTTACCTGCCAGGAACACGCTGGTCTGGTCTTCTTCTCTAATCCTGCCTTTCATATCTGAATGATCCCCAAGTGGTGTGATTGGGGAATATCCTCTGCTCAAGGGTATCAGCTGTACTCATTGGCCTTGGAATGTTGCTCCAGCAACACTGAAGAACCTGTGACATGCAACTGGTGAGTGCATTTTTCACATCCCTTCCAGAAGTGCAGCACTCCAAAAAGGAAATTTTTTGTGAATTTTTATTTTTTTTTTTTAAACCAAACACTGGGCTCCAGCTCCCAAAATATCCCAGGGCTTGTCGTTTGAAGAGGGTTTTGGAAATGAATGGAGCACTGATCACAATTAGTACAAAGCAATTTAAAATTATTTGAAGGGCTTTCATAACGTGAAGTGTTCCAATAATTTGTAATTACCAAACGTTTCACCTGCTCCGAATCCCATTTACTTCCCAAATCAAGCCCTCGAAGGGCTCTGAAGTGGCACATCTCAAACTGAACAGGGCAACCTGGAGGAGATGCTAATTCTGGAAGCACTTCTGGTGCTCCTGCATAACAACCAGGCTTTTTTGGGATGCAATCCCCAAACGGTCACTTAAAGGATTATCCCCCCAGGCATGTGGGGTGATGTCTTCAGTTTCAGCTTTCATGTTTTTCAGATTCTGTGCTGCCCAGGGATGTAGTTCTGAGACTCATATTATGTGCCAGTAAGATCCCTTCACAGAGCAGGGAGACAAAACAAATCCTTTTCCTGCTGCACACCAAGGACAACTTTCAGGCCCAAAAGCACAAACAAGGGTGGCTGGAGGGAGGAACAAGGATGAGACCTCACAACCTGAAGCTGTAATTGGACAATTAACCCCCAATATGCAAATGGAACAAAACTTATAAAACTGTGAGACCTTGTGACCGTTTGTCCATTTTGTGACCATTTTGGGCCCACCTTGGGTGTAGCCCTGATCAGCCTCTTGTCTTGCCCAAGGTGTACCTTAAAGGCCTTTCAATAAATACCTACTTTATTCTCTAGCTCTGTCCAGTCTCCGTTCCAGGTCAGCCTTCCCAAGGCACCAGGGGAAGGTGTGGGATGGAAGCAGGATGGGTGTCCCATCCCACAGGAGCAGCAGCTCCCACACCCCAAATGTTCCCACTGGTGGGAAGCTCTGCAGGCCAACCCCAAGAGAGGTGACAGGAGTTGAAAAGTGGTGGAAAAGCCACCAAAAAGGGACAGAGAGGTCCAGGCAGGGACTGGTCAGAGCAGTGGGAGCAGACCAACTCCATGGACTGGCTTTGGACACTCGTGCACCTCTGGGAACATCATTGCTATTCCTTTTCTGCCTGTTCCCAGGGCTCTGAGACAAGGATTCATAGGGAGAGGTTCTCCTGAAGAGTTTTCACTCGCTTTCAGCCTCATCAAGGCTCAAAATTGGTGCTGTCAATTGTTCCACAGAGATGTTTTACATCCTGGTGTGGCACAGAACAGGACCTTCCTGCTGCAAGACCTTGGGGGCATCCAAATTTAACCTTTCCCTTCAGAGAAGGCCTGGATCCAGCAGAAAAACCTGGCTGGAGTCAGGAGCAAACCTTAAATCTCAGGGTGTAGAGGACAACCAACCCATCATCCACTGAGGGGATGAGTAATAAATTGTATTTTCATGGTGCTGGCCAGGACACCCCTCTGTGAAAAACTTTCTCTGGGACATTTGGATTGGGAATGGAGGATTTTATATCAGAATGGAGCTCAGCTTTCATGGAAGAAGAGGCTGCTTCCAAAAAAGGTCTCTGCAGGGATTGTTTTGCCAACAAGCCTAACAAAGACAGGTGGGATTTTTTCTTCTCCTCCAGGATCAGTTAAAGTGAGAACAAAAGTTCAGGATGACACCTGTGCACGAGTGGCCACCAGCTGGGAGGGGATGCACGGCCAGAAAACATCTGGAGCAAAGGGCCACAGCTGGTGGCCAGGAAGATGCTCTGCATTTCCTCCCCTGCTAATCAAGGCAGAATTAGCTTTACTGGATGCCTGCACCCCTGAAATGGTTCTTTTTGCCTGGAGGGCGAAGAGAACCTTTGAACAAAGAGGGAGGAGGATGGAGAAAAGGTCCTGCATGGGCCTGTGGTGACAGAGCTGGATCTGAGGCAGTGACAGCCCTGAGGGGTTAATGATGGGGCTCATTAACCACCCTGAGCTGCTGGCTGGGGACAGCTGCTATAAAAATGGAATGCTGTGGGCAGGGTTGGAATGCTGGGAAGGGGGCAGAGGGCTCTGAGAATGATTTCAGCTTAAGGAAAATGCCTTTCTTTAAGCTGAGGAGGGGTCCAGGACCCCCCCTTTTTGGAGGGGCAGCATCTCTCCTGTCCGTAGGGTGAGCAGAGAGAGAAAATCAATTGTTCCTGCCCAGCCACCAGCAGCAAAACCTCCCAGGAGGGTGTGCAGTGATGGCAAGGTAACAGCAATAAATTACAGGGAGCAGAAGCCCTCAAATACTTGGGAAATAGAGGGAAAATAAGGCAGAAGGGATGGCAGAACTCTGCTGTGTCCCTGCACTGCTCTGACTGAGTGGCACAAAGTGTTTCTGCTCTTCTCCAGGGCAAGAAGGTGGGTTTGGGGTAGGTGGGGATGTGGATATGTGATGAAATTCTGCATGGCACCAGCGTGTTTTCAGCTCCATGAGAGTTCATCATGCTCTGAGGGTGTCCAGCACCTCACAGAAATGGCTTAAAATCATGTGTGAGATGGCTGATCAGGTGTGCTTTGGAAAGCAAAAGGTTTTAATTAAAGAGGAAATAACAAACTATTAAGTAACAAACTAAAAATAACAAACTATTAAGTAACAAGCTAAAAATAACAAAACAAAAGCAAAAGTCATGCACAGATGTAGGGAAGCCCCTTTACACCTCCTTTAGACACCCCAAAAAGCACCAAGAGGCTTTGTGCTGATTCTTAAATATACAGTGATCAAGGTGGGATTTTTTTTGCTTGCTGCCCAATAGAAACAGCTCCAGGTTTTGGGAAACATCCCAAAGATCCAACCAGTGCCCCTGTGCTGGCACTGGGCCAACCATGGTGGGAGAAGAACAGAAAGTTCTGGAGCTTCTTCCTTAAAAGTCAGGGGTGAAACTCAACCCCCTTTCCTAAAATGGAAGCACCCACTCAGTTTTGGGGTGCACTGGAACAGGTCTGGGCAGCAGTGGTGTGGGGTTGGGAGGGAGGGAGGTTGGTGTGGAGCTCTTGGGAAAGCCAAATGGCAAAGGAGTGGCACTCTTGGAAATCCAGGCTCCTGATGCTGCTGGAGACAGGGAAAGCATCAGATGTGTCCTGGGAGAAAGGACAGGAGGCACCAGGACATCTCCCAGTAGCAGCCAACCCTCCAAAAGAGCTTTTCTCTCTTCCCTGGGTGCTTCTGTACCTTCCCTCCCCATTTATCAGCACTGCTATCAGCAAATGAATGATCCAAGATGTTTCCAGCTGTATTTCTGTAGGAAACACTTCTGTGCCATGGATTTGGGCAGAGGCAGTCGGGGAATGGGGGCTGTGCAACAGCTCCTGTTGGGCAGTGGTTTGGCAGAGAGAGATGAGAGGGCTGTGGAGGGAGAAGACCATTGGTGCTGGTAACTTTACTGGAGTGTACAAATGTTCCAGCTTGGTCTGGAGCTCTGTTCTTGCTGAGGTTAAACAAAACTTTTTGGCTTCAAAGGCTCTTCTGGGCAGAGCTCGGTATTGCAAATTATTGTAACAAAACCTTACCTCAGAGAAAGGAATCTGTTCTTGCAGAAGGGGAAAATAGCCTCACTTTTTTTTTTCTTTTTTTTTTTTTTCTTTTCTTTTTTTTTTTCCCAGGTAAATTTCAGAATGAAAGAAGAATTAATTAATGTTTTCTGGTGAGCTCCAGCATCTCACATTCCTCAGGCTGGTTTGGACACAGTGTTCCAACAGGGGCTCAGAGGTGCCAGAAAGTGCCTTGTATCCTGCATTCCCTTAGGATTTTGCTGGGGAAAAGGGATTCCTCCCAATCTAAAGTGGGGCTGGTCCTTTAAAACATCTGGTTTTAGCAAGGCCCCTTCTGGGAACGCTCTGCTGTGGGTCACTTGTAGTCACTGGAGCGAGTTGGTGGCCCAGGAGGGAAAATTAGCTGGGAATTCATTTGGAGTGAATGAAATTCATTGAATTCCCAGGTAATCTCGCCATTTCTAGAGGTGAGAACCAACCCAGTGTGGGCTGGAAAGTGTCTGGGTTTCTCATGACTGTGCAGAGATGTCACACAGGGCTGTGGCTCTGCTCTGATGCCTTGAGTGGATCCTGCCAACTCTGGAATCACCATCAGATTTTGGGGAGGAGGATGGGGTGTTGAACTTATTCCTGCTGACCCCAGCAATGATTTCATTGTTTCTCAGTGAAGAAACAGGGATGTGGAGTGGAGGGGGAAAAGCAGAAAGTGCTCAGAGCAAAGGAAGTGTCCAAGGCCAGGCTGGACAGGGCTTGGAGCAGCCTGGTCTGTGCAAGGTGTCCCTGCAGGGGGTGGAATGGGATGACCTTTAAGGTCTCTTCCAACACAAACCATTCTGTGACATGATTCCACAATATTCCCCTCTCCCCTCCATCAGCAGACAGAGAAAGATGTTTTGTCCTGAGTTTGATTTCACAGCCACAGGATGGTTTGGGCTGGAAGGGCCCTCCAAGCCCATCTCATTCCAACACCCTGCCATGGACAAGGACACCTTCCACTAGATGAGGCTTCTCAAAGCCCCTGTCCAACCTGACCTTGGACACTTCCAGGGATCCAGGGGCAGCCACAGCTTCTCTGGGCAACCTGTGCCAGGGCCTCTCTCATCAATCCCAGGTTTTTCCCTCAGGAGAGGCTCCAGAGTCTCCTGTGAGATGCAGTTTGGTTGGAAAGCCCAGGAGCAGCCAGCCCTGCCAGCACATGTGTGCTCCCAGCTCACACCCCCCTTGGAATGAGGAAATTTTTGGTGTGGATTTCTCAGCACACAGACCCAAATCGATCGAATAAACAAGGAAATGGGTCCCTGAGTGGGGCTCTGGGGCCCCAAATGTGCTGAGCAGCTCAGCAAACACGGCCTGACCCCAGGGCTGGGCAGGAAAACCCCACACCCCAGCACAGCCCTTCCACTCACATCCAGCTCTAATCCTCAGGATTTAATGAGTGCAACAAGAAAGGGCAAATATTTACACTGAGGAGCTCAAGTGGGCAAATAAATCAGGCTTTTACAAGGGAAGCAAACACAGCACAGGCTGGGATTCAAAGGGAAGTTTGTGGCTGGGTTTGTCTCTCCAAAGCTGCTTTTTTCCTTTCACAAACTGTTCTTGTCAAGGCATCAGAGGCAGGGACATTGAATTTAGTCTGTGCAAACACACGTGGTACTGGGATGGAGGAAAAAAAAACGTTCTCCTTAGGTCTGTAGGCACATGAGGTTAATTTTTGCCTCTTTCACAAGCAAGGAGCAACTTCCCCGTCCTCACACTGCCAAAGCTGCAATTCCAGCAGCAGCAGCAGCCCAGTGGCCTCCAGCACACAGAACACACCTCCCCAGGAGCCCTTGGTGACAAATAGCTGCAGCTGAAAGGCTGAAATCCCTGCAAAGCCTCGAGTAAACACAGCAGTGACCTGTTTGTGGGCTCACCTGGAGAAAAGGAGGGCTGTGGTGCTGGGGCTGAAGCTGCTGCAGCTGCACAGAGGGACCTGTGCTGCTCTGGAGCAGCAGCAGCAGCAGCAGCAGCAGCTTCCCTGTCTGCAGCAAAACGTTCCCACCTGTGGCCTGGAAGGCTGTGGAATAAATTGTAGCCCTGTTTTGTGCCTGAGATGTTTTGGTTTTCTGAAATTCTTTTCCCAGGGAATTTTCTGTAAACAAGAGAAGTGTTTTTGTAACTGTACCTGTGTTTACATTCTTTCCCTAGGAGGGACTTCTTCTTGATGTCCCTCTGGTCTGACCAATGTGAGTGAAGAGGTTTGTCTTCTCGTCACCAATCAAACTGGTCTGTGTAAAAAGTATGTAAGGGAGACATATCCCAAAAATAAAGGAGTCATTTTCAGCCTTCTGAAGTCGGAGTCTGTGTCGTTGTGGTGTAAAACAGCATCAGTAAATCCCATCCCCTGCTGCTCCCGGCGTGAGGCAGATGCTCTGGCAATTGAGGATCTCAGAGGAGTCTCCATCAGGCTGGGAAGGGGCTCCAGCAGGGCCACAGCTCCCCTGGCAGCCTGGAGAACCATCCTCCTGCACCCTGAGGCACCAGCCTGCTCCTGGGGACTCCCTGGAGCCCCACAGGTCCCTGCCCCATCAGTGCTGTGCCTCCAGACCTAAATTTTGGGGCTGCCATCCCCAGACCCTCCCTGCAAGAGCGTGGCTGCCCTGGGGTTTGGGGCCATACCCGGCCATGGGGACTGAGGGGGGTGCCAGGTTTGCCCTCGTGCAGGGGTTTGGGGGTCTCAAATCCCATCCCTGAAAGCCTCAGGGCAGTGAGGAATCTCTCCTGCCCTGCAGGAACAGAGTGGAGGGGAACCTGGGGAAGTGCAGAGTGTCCAGGCAGTGCTTTGGGGTCAGATTTTGGGGTCAAGCTCCAGGTAAGTAACAACTAGACAAGGAGCTGGTTTTAGGGTCTCCCCAGCTTTCCCAGGGCAGCCCCTGGTGTTCCTGGCTGGGGTAGGGATTCCCCCAGTCCCGCCGCTCCCGGCCGGGAGTGGGAGCCATCGATTACGGGCATCACCAGCTCGTTTAACCAGACGGGCTTTTAGCAGTGAATTAGGGCGAGTGTGCGGCCAGCAAAGCATGAGCAATGTCTCTGATCCCTCGGGCTAATCCCAGCAATAATGCATATTTACTGACAGGGCTCTCTGCAGCAAGGAGCAACTCCCATTAATCCCATTTATCCACTTATCTGGGAAGCAGATATCAGGGCAAACGACTCTGAGCGAGTCCACGGCCATAAATCAGCATTTTTTTCCTAAGAGCCAGCAGAAGGACAGGCCTGGCACAGCAGCTTCACACCTGGAGGAGAAATCACTCAATTTAGAGCTGAGAGGACACAGCAGACTTTGCACTGGGTTTTAGTCAAGTTCCTTCTTCTTCTGCCACTCCAGCACCAGGCTCTGAGTTAAAAATATTAACTTTGCTGTGCTTTAGCAGAGGACCACACTCCATCCCCATTGCTTCTAGGAAATTACTGTAAATTCTTATTACTGCTCATGATCCCTCACAATCAAATCACTTCTCATTCTCCTCTCTAAGCTGAACGACTTCAGTGCTTGTGGTGCCTCTCTTGTTCTGGTTAATTATTTCTTTTCTCACTTCCAAGAATGAATAGAAAGGCAGCAAGTGGGTGGGGAAAAAAAAAGACAATTTTAAAACCTCACAAAAATTTGTCGTGGTTGAAAGATATTTACTTTCTTTGCATGAAAGGTGACTTTAAATTTCCAAGTTCAGCAGAGAAAAGTGATTTCTGCTCGTAATTAAATTCTTAGATTGAGTCTCCATCCAAGTTTGTGTTCCATAAACAGGAAGGCAATTAATGAAATTAATGATTGGCATCAATGCAAGGGTTGGGACTCGAGGATTTTTAAGGTTCCTTCCAAGCCAAACCTTTCCTTGATCCCTGCTATTTGTCTCCTTCTCCTTGCAAGTCCACCTGGGAGAAGAACAGTGTGTTCCGAGGAGGAGGCACCTGTTTGGGTCAAAAAAATGCCTTTTTAGGAACATGGATTTGCAGTCCCAGCCCGCTGCTGCTCTGTATCTGCAGTTCCCATCATATATTGAAAGATTCATTAGGGGGAGATGGGAAAGGCAGAGCCAGGCTGGGGGATGCATTAAAAAGCCTCCCTGTTCTTTCGGCGAGGTGAGAAGCACCTCGATGGATTGGTTTCCATTAGATGGAGAGAAAACAATCCTTCAGAAATAATCTTTCTCTAACGGTGGTGCTGCTGGAGACAGCTGACAGCTCCTCTGCTCTTCCACTCTGCTACAAGCTCCCTCTGGAGGAGGAGTCAGATTTTTGCTGGGAACGTGGACAAGGGACACAAATGTCAGGATGAGCTCAGAGCTGTCCCTCCCCAGCCGTGCCCTGGGTGCTCTTTGCTCAGAAATCTGTGTACAGCTCACTCCCTGTTATTCACAGCCCCATTTATCATCCTCTCCCGAGTTTTTCCTTCCTCTGGCGTTGCAGTGCTGCCTGGGACAGAGAGCCCAGGTTTGCTGGGAGCTCTCTGGCAGTTTTTGAGCTCTTAAACCCAGATCAGGAGAGCATTTACCAGGCTGCATTTCACTCTGAACTGTGTTCCTGGGTCGTGTTCACACATTAGGATCTCCCTGACCTTCCCGAAGTGCCAGAGGTGCCAGATGTGCAATGGGAATGCTTCTGCTAATGCTGCAGCTTCCCTGCAGGATGCTGCTTGGGCTCCTGGAGCGAGCTGTGTCAGCCCCTGTGGCAGCTCTGGGAAGGTGTGCCACCAAAATGCCTGGAAGAGGTGCAGCTCCAGGTCCTGGAGCACAGGAAAAGCTGCAGAAGGGTGAGAAAAGCCCTTCCTCAGCTGCAGAGGGTGGATTAGAGCAGCTTTGTGGGGAACACTGGATCGGGGGGGATATCACTGCACCTTACACTGGTCTCCCACCTCCATCTCCCTGCCAGGACCAAAAGGATTTTTGGGTGTAGAATTCACTGGTGTGGGAAGAGAACTCCTGCAATGGGCAGTGTGAGTCCCCTGGAAGAACTTCCACCACCTCATGCTGAAGGAGGCTGGATATTGTGCAGGATACACATTATACACATGATGTATTTTATACATTATTTATATGTTATTATAAAGAAGTGACAGTGGTTGAGGCAGGTGATTCTCCTCCTCTGCTCTGCTCTGCTCTGCTCTGCTCTGTGGGGCCCCACCTGCAGAGCTGCCTCCAGCTCTGGGGTCCCCAACATGAGAAGGATGTTGGAGCTGCTGGAGCAAATCCAGAGGAGGCCACAGAAATGCTCCAAGGGCTGGAGCCCCACTGCTCTGAAGCCAGGCTGGGAGAGCTGGGAGGGTTCACCTGGAGAAGGGAAGGCTCCAGGGAAACATCACAGCACCTTCCAGTGCATAAAGGAGCTCCAGGAGAGATGGAGAGGGACTGGGGACAAGGGCTGCAGGGACAGAACAAGGGGGAATGGCTTTAAGCTGGAAGAGAGGAGGTTTAGATGGGATAAAGGGAAGGAAGTGTTCCCTGTGAGGGTGGGCAGGCCCTGGCACAGGGTGCCCAGAGAAGCTGTGGCTGCCCCTGGATCCCTGGAAGTGTCCAAGGCCAGGCTGGATGGGGTTTTGAACCTCATCCCATCTCTTCCTGTGCAGCTTTTCCAGCCCTCTCCCACTACTCAGCCCTCAAGCTTCTGCCCTCTTTCCTCTTTCCCATTCTTTCACTGCATTTCCCCCTTGGGTAGAGCCCAGATTTGGAGGTTTCAGCTTCCAGTCACCAAAAAAGAGCTACAGGAATGCTGCAACCTGGCTTTTCCAGGAGCTCTTGGCTGGGACTGAGTTTGGATGTGTTTCCAAGGGGCCGCCATTGTCCTCAGCTGCTCTGTCAAACAACCAAAGCCTTTTTTTCTTTTTTCTTGGGAGCACAGAAATCCCTCAAGGTCCTAAAATTGCTTAAATGTGAGAGGAGAAAAGAAGAGTTTGGAAAAAGAAGAGTTTGCTTCCTTCCTGTTTGAAGGAAAGCTGAACCCTGTTAGACACCAGCCAAGGTAGTTTCAGCCCCAGGAATTAAAATCTGGAAAATGATAAGCAGGGCTGTGTTTTGATTTAAGGAGATCCTGTCAGGAAACTGTAAATCGAAGCTGGCTTTGCTCTGCCTATTAGAGAACAGTAATAATTGTGTGTCATATATGTGCTCTCAGTGCTTCTTCTCCCTCAGAAAAAGCATTTAAAATCAATTCCTATGAAGAAACATTCTGAAAAGAAGAATGCTGAATTTATTATTATATATTATTCATATAATGACAACACCCAAACTTTTCTCAGCACTGAGCAGAAAGAGAGAAGATAAAGCCTCTGGCCCAAAGAGACTTTGAAATAAATGGAAATAAGGTTTGGATCTGCCTCTGTGTGTGTGCATGGAAAGTTTTTAAGTATTACTGAAGAAAGTGTGGGGGAAAAATTGAATTATACATCAGCTTCTTCACCACCAGGAAAAAAAAAATGGGCACGTCTCCGCACTCTTGATAACATTTTAATAATTTACAACCTCAAATTTCACCCTGGGAGTGACTTTCAGGAGGAGGGAGGAATCCTGTGGCTGTAAACACAGCTGGAAGGGAATGGAAAATCATGGGATCTTCTGTCCATGGAAGAGGGATGGCAGGAGGAGAGGGAAAAGGCTTGTGCTGAGTGAGGAGATGGGAATTCTCTATGGGATCCCTCCCTGGGGACCTTGGAGAGGACAGTGGGTGTGGGGCAGAGCTTTTACACCCCTGGCCACTGCATCCCTTGGCAGTGCTTGGAGTAAATCCTCATTCCCATCCTCACCTTCTCCAAATGCACTTGGAGCAACCTGGGCCAGTGGAAGGTGTCCCTGTGGTGGGATGAGATGCTCTGAAGCTCCTTTCCAAGCCAAACCATCCTGGGATTCTGTGAAAACAGGCAAACCCCTCCCTGCCTCCCCTTGTGGCAGTTTTTCCCTGTGGCAAAGCAGCAGGATTTCACATCCTCTGGTGAGTTCCACTGTCCTGAGCACAGCAGAAGCACCAACAGCACAGGAATGCTGCCAGGGGTGTCTGTCCAAGCAGCATTTCCTGCACCCACAAGGTTTGCATGTCCCAAAACTGCTGGTGGAAGCCACAGTTGGAGTTTTTCTGTCCATCCCATGGCTGGTGCCTGTTTTCCCAACGGCTGCAGCAGCAGGATGATCCTGGCAGGATCCAGGATTCCTGAGGTGTCCAGGAGGGGTTATGGATGGACACCACGAGCACAGGGATGTCACAGTGCACATGGAGAGCTGTGCTGCACCTCAGCCCATCCCAGACCTGCCTCACCTCCCCCAGCTCCCTGCTGGGTCACCTGGGCACAGAGCTCAGGATCTGGGAATTCCAGACCAGCCGTGCCCAGCTGGAGGAATGGGATCAGTACCAAACCCAGGGCTTCCAGGGTGGGCACTGCTGAGGGACAAAGAGCTGGAAGGGCCCAGAAATGTGGGGATCATGTGTAGTGATGCATTCCCCACACTCCCAGCAGGTGCTTCCAAATAGAGAAAGAGTTTCAGTTTACCTGTAGACATTTTAGGAAGTTTAACTAGAAAGTTCTGTGTTTTTCTCATTGTAATTGGCTCAGTGCTGGCACAGGAGCATGGATTGGGCTCCAAGAATGTATCTTGAAGTTTGTTGTTCATCTCATCGGGCCAAGAACCAAAGAGCCCACCTAAACTGTTAAGTACTACAGAGAAAGAACAAAGAAACTCCACATTTTTTGAGGTGTTGTAGCAAGTAGGAGACTTGTCTCTATACTGTGCTTGGCTTTGTTTTTGTTTTTGTATTATTTTCCTTCTTTATTAAAACCTTTTTGATTTTTCAAGACACACTCCATCATGCCATCTCACTAATTAATTTTAGTCACTTCTCTGCCAAGGGCTGGACCCTCAGAGGTTATGGGTAAAACCCATAATCATGGCTTTCCCATATTGCTGGGGATCTGGAGTCAGCAGGGTTCAAACAGTGCCAAAACTTGTGCCCTGAGCTCCCCCTGGGGCTGCCTGCAGTGCCAGCACCGGGGACAGGGACAGCAGCCTCGGCAATCTCTCTGGGATGACTGCTCCCTGATTTTTGCTGCTCCCCAAGCTGCTTTTGTGTGAATTCCTCCACCCCATGGCAGGATCTGCATTTCTCTTTGCCAGGCAGTCTTGCTGTGATCAGTGGGAGTGGTGCAGGAAAACCTCTCCCTATTTCCCATCTCCTTCACTGCCTCTCCTCCTGGCTGCTTTCCTCCTTGGGGTATTTTGTTGTTCAAAATAGGATCTAGGGATCCAAAATAGGATCTGGGGGATCTAGGGAGGATTTCCAGCTGTATCAGGAGACCCAGGCAGGGTCTGGGGGATGTGGCAGCAGGGTTTGGACAGCCAGCTGGTGGCACAGCCAGAGGACAAGGACTCCAAAAATTCACTGACGTTGTCTTGCCTGATCAGCTGCAAGAGGGCAGCCAGATCTCCTTCGTCTCCCAGAATGGTTCCCTTAGAGAGCAGGCAGAGGGTGTTCCTGCTCAGAGAAGGCTTGGCTATATAATCCCTCCTCCAAAAGCCACGTTGGCAGCAGGAGTGGGAAGCTGGGGACTCTGCTCTCCATTAAAATGGAATTTTGAGCACTAATATGGGAAGAAGTCACACTGAAAACTCCCTGTCCTTGGCACCTCCTCCTGCCTGCTCCTGGAGCATCCCTGGAGTGTTTCCAGCACACACAAGAGGCTGCTCAGGTCTCAATGGACAAAACCCATTGTCCAACACTTTGTTTTCCCAAGGAGGCCAAGGAAAAGCTTCCCTTGGGCAAGGTTCCCAGGGCAAGCTCAGCTTTGGGGCTACCAAAACCCAACAGCCTGGTTAAAAAAAAAAAAAAAACAACAAAACAGGGTCCAAACAATTCATTAATGACATATATTACTTCATTAACAACATCCCTCGGGGTGGTGGTGGGTGTCCACACCTTGCTCTGCCCTACGGAGAAGCTGTTGGCTGCATCCATGGGAAGGGGTCTGTGGACAGCCCGGGGGTTCCTCCTGCTCATCCCACCTCCAGCCAGCTCAGGATGTCCAGGGCTCGGGCTCTGGAGGCCACTAGATGTCAGGGTTACTCCGTGCAGCCCTGACACCCGCCAGATGTGGCACAGCTGGCTTGACCTGGAGGTCCCCTGTGCGTCCCCCGGGACAGGCCAGGGCCCAGCACAGCCTGGGTCATACCAGGAATAGAGGAAAAGTCAGGAGACAGCAGGGTGAAGACTGTTCACTGCCTCCCTCTGGAATGACAGCCACAGGGAATTTCTGACTTTGCAGGAAAAAAAACCATCTCCAGAGTCATGGTGATGCCTTGGGAAGGCTGATCTGGAACACAGACTGGACACAGCTAGAGAATAAGAGCTAGACATTTATTGAAAGGCCTCCAGGACACACCTTGGGCAGGGCAAGAGCCTGGCCAGGACTACACCTAAGGTGGACCCAAAATGGTCACAAAATGGACAAACAGTCACGAGGTCTCACACTTTGATAAGTTTTGGTCCATTTGCATATTGGAGGTTAATTGTCCAATTCCAGCTCCAGGTTGTGAGGTCCCATCCTGTTTGTTCCCCCCTTCAGCCCACCCTTGTTTGTGCTCTTGGGCCTGAAAGTTGTCCTTGGTGTGCAGCAGGAAAAGGATTTGTTTTGTGTCCCTGCTCTGTGCAGAGCTGAGTGACACTGAATGTGAGCTCAGAACTGCCCCCCTGGGCAGCACAGAACCTGAAATACATGAAAGCTGAAACTGAAGGCATCATTTCCCCCCTTCAGAGGCTTGACAAGGCCTCTTCCTTGTCCAGTCCTTATTCTAAATATCTACTAACAATCAGTATTCAATAACAAATAAGGATCTAACAATAGTAAATAGCTAACAATAATAAAGAGGTGTCTTCAAACCTGGGTGTTGGTGGTCACCCAGCCAGAAATGGACAGCCTGAGTGGGTTTGGAATTCCTGCTGGACACAGGTCAAGGCATCACCTGAATCCCCCACACCTGCAGTGACCATGAGTGTGGCCAACAGTGACCACTGAGTCCCCTTGTCCCACCTGGAAACACATTTTGATCCAATTTAATTTACCCTTGACAATCACCCTCTTCTTTAAAACCATCAGCACCCAGATTTTGGTGGGAAAAAAAAAAGGTGGGAAATGGTTCTGATTTTACGGAAAGGGTGAAAAAAGTTCAGATTTTGCAAAGACCTCAAGGTTTTCTTTAGATTAAAAAATATTCAGCTGAAACTGCCCAGTTTTCTGAAGCGTGCCAGTTGTTTATTGCATTTATTCTAATATTGAATGCTGAGTTCACATTATAGATAAGGATTATTAACAACTCATTTTAAAGTATAAGGAATTGAAGGAAGTTATTCCATTATAAACAGGGGAATGTGGCAGCTTAAATAAGAATTAATAAGAGGAAATGGCTTCCCACTGGCAGAGGGCAGGGTTAGATGGGATATTGGGAAGGAATGTGAGGGTGGGCAGGCCCTGGCACAGGTTGCCCAGAGCAGCTGTGGCTGCCCCTGGATCCCTGGAAGTGTCCAAGGCCAGGTTGGACAGGGCTTGGAGCAACCTGGGACAGTGGAAGGTGTCCCTGCCTGTGACAGGGGGTGGCACTGGATGGGCTCTAAAGCCTTTTCCAACCCAAACCATGCTGGGACTCTGTGAGTGGACAGAAATGGGGTCTCTGAGCATTGGCAGGTCAGATGCTCAGCAGGTTGGTGACTTTGTTTCTCCCCAGAAACTCTAGAAAGTGATACCAGACTCTCTGTCCTTGCTGCCCCACCCAAAGGCTCATGGTGATCTGTGGGAGAGCACAGCAAACCTGGGAAGTGCAGCTCTGTATCCCCTCCCAACCCTTTCCAGCCAGAGCTGTAACTGTGGTCTTCTGACCATCCATTTAACCCCTGAGCTTTCTCCATCTCTCCCATTCCTGGGCTGAGCAACTTTCCATGGTGACAAGTCTCACTAGCTAATTATGCCCTACATGAAAATTTACTTTCCTTCATCAGTGGGAATTTTCTGCCTGTATGGGAAAGCGGGTTATTTATTAGGAGTAAAAAAAAAAACACCTTGATTTTTTTTGTAGTTAGAGCTTCTCAAATCCCCTTCTCAGCAAAGGAATCAACAATTACAGCTGGCTCTGGGTTCCATCACCACTTAGGCATGATGGATCTGCAATTCCATAGTTTTCATTAGAGCAAATAGGCACCCAAGTCCATCAATAAACCATATGATGTGCAAGGATCCTGATAACAGCAGCCTATTAGATTCATTAGTGCTAATCAGGAGGGAGGCATCGATGGCAGCCCGTTGATAATGCTCACTTAAAGAACTGCTTTTTAGGGTGAGTGATTTCAGTGGAGTGGGAGCACTGGAAAGGCTCTGGAAGCAAATGTCAGACCTGTCTCATTCCCTGGAAAAGGAGGGAAAAACCTGCAGATGAGATCATACAGTGAACATTTTAATCAATTATGAGGGCACAGGATGGCAGCAGGTGAGGAACAGAGGG
>JANPWX010000363.1:349995-421717 GCA_024734555.1 Trochalopteron elliotii
TCACAGGAAATAACTGTGGTGACATACCATTAGAAAATCATTTGGAAACAGAGGGGAAGAAAGAAAGTGTGGATGTCTCTCAAATCACCTGGGGAAATCCAGGAAATTTCTGGATTTTTTGAGGGAAAATTAGGGGGCCTGAAAGTTAAGGAGGCAATCTGGAAGTTGGCTGGGAAGAAACAGGGAAAATATGTAGCAAAAAATTCCAGCTATGGCAGGGTGACTAAACATATTAGCAGCAAGATGGGAACCTTCCCAAAAGGAGAAAGGACCAGAAAGGATGTGGGAAAAAGGCTGATCATCCAAAACAAGATGTGACACAAAAGTTGGGAAATGTCAGGAGAGAATGAAGATTGAGAAATTCCAACTTCACTGGACCTGGCAGAATATATTAAAGCTTCCAACAAAAGGCTGTCCCTGGAGCCTTTGTTTTTTCTTTTTCTTTCCTTGTGAAGCTAAAGATTGCAACTAATCCAGGAAGGCCCAGATTGGAAATTATTGTGTTCCTAGGGATTCCCAGCTAGAGTCTGGGATGGAGGCAGAGTGGAGCTGTGGGAACAGAACAGAGCTGGATGAAGGATGAAAATGATGGGACACTCAGGCTGGTGGGATGAGGGGAGGAGAGGGGAGAAAGACAGTGGGAATTGCCTCCATCTTGACTCCGGAGATCCTTGCCGTGGTTTTTCAGGTCTCCTGGCAAGGGATGGTGGGAACATCATCCAATGGAAGAGCAAACAAAGGCAGGGTCTGAGAGCATGGAAAGAGCAAAGCAAGGACTGAGATGAGATACTCTGAGTCTGCTCCTGCAGAAACTGCAACAGGCCTGGAAGGAAAAACTGAAGATTTTGAAGAAACTTGTGGAAAATGGGGAAAACCTCCCAGCTGGTATGGGCTTCTGAGTACATCAAAGCAAGGTGGGCACTGGTGAAACCACGTGGGGGTTACTGACAGGGAAGGAGACTCTTACAAGATCATGAGGAAAGGCTGGGAGAACTGGGATTGTTCAGCATGGAGAAGAAAAGCTCCAGGTGATCTCATTGTGGACTTCCAGTACCTGAAGGAGCTGACAAGCAACGTGGAAAGAAACTATTTCCAAGGGATGGAGCGACTGGACAAGGGGGAATGGCTTCCCACTGCCAGAGGGCAGAGTTAGATGGGATATTGGGAAGGAATTCCTCCCTGTGAGGGAGGTGAGGCCCTGGCACAGGGTGCCCAGAGAAGCTGTGGCTGCCCCTGGATCCCTGGAAGTGTCCAAGGCCGGGTTGGACAGGGCTTGGAGCAACCTGGAATAATGGAAGATGTCCCTGCCCATGGCAGGGGGTGAGACTGGATGGGCTTTAAAAGATCCCTTCCAACCCAAACCTTCCTGGGATTCTATGAAGGCTCCCAAGCTCACTGATCACCCCCTGGGAATGATGATCCTGGCTGGGCAGCCATGACCACTCCTGCTCCCAGTTCTCCATTTTTAGGGGCAGCTGGATGTATCCAGCAGAGAGAGCCTGGGATTTCCAGCAGACTCTGGCCTTTGGTTTCTCTGCCTGATGCACGAAGAAACCTTGGCTTCACTGGGGTGTCACCATTCCTGCCAGCATGGGACTGAAAATTACAGCAGGACTTCATTTGTAGCATCTCAGAGAGACAAAAGGAGACTTTTCCTTCAGCTTCAACCCTGCCACAGCCCCTGGAAGGAGCTCAGAGCCTCATCCCTCCCTCTGGAAGTGTCTCTGTAGCTCTGTTTTGCCATCCTGCAGGTCCCAGTCTGGCTTTGCCGTGCTCTGTGTGTTCCTGTGTCATCTGCACCACGGTGGTTTGATCCTGAATCCATTGGCCTCATCCCAATGGGAAGGACAGATGTTGGCAGAGGGGAAGCATGGGATCCAAAAGCCCACAGAACTGCAGGATTTTCCATGTGCTCTGGACAAATACTGACTGGGGCCGGCTTCAGCTGCGTCCTCCCCTCATGGATGCTCCAACATGGAACACAAGCAGTGAAAAACTGGAGCAATTACTCCCCATGTTCCCAACCACCCCATTTCCCTCCCCTCGCTATTGATTTTGGAAACACTGTTTGAAAAGAGAAAAGGCAGAAAAAATTCCCTCCCTTCATGGCCTGTAATACCTAAATGGAAATTTAATCCCTGCTCCATCCACCGTCCCCTGGCTGCATTTGTTTTCCAGGCACATTTGGATTGTTTTGTTTACTGCTGACTGTGTTTATGATTATTTTAATAGGGAGCCTTGCAGGATACATTTTGTATGAAGGTCACTGCTCAGATATTCTCGATCGGAGCCGCGCGGGTTCCTAATGAATTCACGCCGCCTCTTGCAGGGTTCTCTCCGTTTCCAGTGGGGCTCCCGCTGCAATCCCACATTAGCCATGTGCTGCAGACAGCCCATCCTCTGCTGCTGGATGTAGGGGAGTGGGAAGGGCACTGGGAAGCTGCTGATGCCAATTGTGTCACCCAGGGGTTAATGCACTGCCCATAAACTCGGCCCAAAACGGGAGAAATGGAACATTTCAGGAATCCTTATGCGTGCCCCAGGCATTTCCCTCTTTCCGGTGCCAGGCTCAGAATGAGCTCTGAGGCAGCAGCTCTCACTGGCAGAGAATTTGCCTTTCCAAAGTGTCCATTTGTCCCCAAGTGTGGCCCCCAGCCCACTGGAGTCATCGATGTTTGCAGTCCTGGTGTGCTCAGCCGTGGGTGTGGGTGCCATTTGCAGCGCTCCATGAATCCCTGATGCTCCCCACGTTCCCTCCCGCCTTTCCCCTGCTCCATATTCATGAGACAAGACTTGTTTTGTCTTCCTGACCGGCTGGCATCAGGTCCCAGAGAGGAATTCGGGAAGGAACTCTGCTTGGCAGAAATATTCTGAAAATGAGGGGCTACGTCTGCCTGCGTTCACCGGACAAGGTGTGATCCATTGGACAGCAGGACTTCCCCGGCTGTGAGGATAAGGATTGGTAAATAAGGAATCCAGCCTGCCTCCACGGCAGTTTTAGTGGATTTGGGGAGGACCTGGACCAAGCAGGGAGAGGGAGAAAGGCTGAACCAGCATCATCACCACTCTAGGCCCTGGCGGATTAGAAATGTTTGGGTGAAGGATCTGTTCCAGTGTGGATTGAGTTCAGAGCCAGGTGACATTCCTCACAGACTCCAGCTCAAGGGTTTTGTTGTCCATGTGTAGAGTCACGGAATCATAAAGGTTGGAAAAGCACTCCAAGATCGAGTCCAACCATTCCCACAGCACTTCCAAGGCCACCACTGAGCCATGTCCCCAAGTGCTACACCCATGTCTTTTAAATCCCTCCATGGGCATAACTCCCCTAGAGCCTTGGGCAGCTGTCCCAGTGTCTGGCCACCCTTTTAGTGAAGAACTTTTCCCTAATATCCCACCTAAACCAGAGGTGGAGCAACTGGAGACCCTTGTTTCTCTGTATTCATGGATTTTTCGTCCCTGATCCAAGTGGACTCTCAGCAGTCACCATATCCTCTGGCACGTACAGCATCCAGGGAATGGATGAAACCCATCTCTTCCTGTTTGCCTGAACCACTCTCTGCTCGTGTTCTTTCTGATCCTCTTGCTCTTGTACAGGAAGAAAGGAATGTCCAGGGATTCCAATGGATTTGTAGTTGCAGAGAGCTCTGCTCCAGTTTTCCTGCTCCTTACTCCATGTACAGGATGAGAAGGGCCCCAGTGGTCTCACAGGTGTGTTCAGGTGTGCTCACCTCCGAGCCTTGTTTGAAACAGCTGGATCCAAGCTGCCTTTGGACACTTTGGGATGCTTTCAAATCCTTCTTTCTTCCTGGGAAGTGGCCACTGAAGAGCTCTGGGCTTGGTTCCCATCTCCTGGTTGTGATTAAATGCTCAGAGGCTCAGCCTTGGCAGAGGGAGGGATCCCTCCAGCTCTCCCCCCAGCTAGGTTTGGGTTGGGATGGTCTGGGATCCATTAGCACGAGGCAAAAAAAATCACAGATAATAAAAACAACACAGCCCCTAATGATCTTTTTTTATGCAATCTGGCTTCTATTCCAACAAAACACAGGCAGAACCCCCTTTCCTGGAGAACAGACAGACACAAATGCCTGACTCCAGTGTGCTTTCATCTCCCACTGTCAGGAGACACCTCATTTATCTCTGCCTTCATCGTCTTTTATTCCCACCACCTGCTGAGAGCTGGAGCAGTACCTGGATGGAATTTTTGCCTGTTCAGTAATCTTTGCCTCTTCTGCTGTTGTGTCCCAGAGCTCTGGGAGTGTTCCATGGGTCATTTTCTCTAGGAAGTGTTTTCTCATTTAAATACTCAGCCATGCAGCCCCTGGAATGTCTGTGGGCATTACAAACAAAGGGAAAAGGATCTGGAAAAAAAACCCCCTGATCTATCTCAGCTATCCAAGAGTTTGTTCTTTTCAAGGCAATTTTGAAGGTTGGCAGGAATCAGTGGTCCCTCCCTGTCCCAAGGAGATGGACATAGCTCCAACGTGGAGGGAAAAGCCATTCCAAGGACTATCCAGAAACTCTGGCTACCCAAAGTGGTACTTGCTAATTTCCTTAGTGAATAGTTCAGCCCTAAGACTGAAAACATATCTGGCCCATGGCTCTACTCCTTCTCATCTGGGCAGGGTGGGGGGAAGTGGAGCCCAGCATTTGTGGCCAGAGAGGTCCCTCCTGCTCCTGGAATCCTATCCAGGGGGCAGAAGAGGCCTCACTTGTCAGCCTTGCCAGCCTCAGCATCTCATCCTCCTCTAGAATGAAATCATAAATTGTCCAGGCTTCCTCAGCCTTCAGGATTAGGAGCTGTCACCATCTGGAATTTAACTGCTCATGCCCAGACTGGAAGGTGAATCCTGGTGGTAAGGACAGATACATTCTGAGTCATTCCCAAAAAGACCCAGGGGACAAAGGGATCCAACTCCAGCAGCACAGGCTGTAAATCAAAGCAGACTTTGCCAAGGAACTCCTGGGTAAGAAGCAGATAGGGTTGTGGACAATCCTGAAAGTGAAACAGACCATTCCCCACCCCTTTTCCACAGGCAGAGCTGGGATCTGTGGCCTGAGAGCTGGAAGTCATGGAGTGGAGACATCAAGGTTGACTCTTGGTGTGCTCCAGCTCCTCCTCACAACTCCTCACCCCCCAAAACCATGTGCAGCCCTTGGTGTGCTTGGGCAGGGCTGGGGAGCATCTCCTGGGTGTTGTGCCAGGTTTGGATCATTGCTGCTTCACGGCCAACAAGAAGTAGGGAACAGATACAACAAATCTGCTCCCAAAGCATCCAGGTCTGGAAAATCCCTCCATGACCTGAAGCCTAAGGAACCCAACTCAGCTCCAGGTGAGAAGTGGCATTCATTAAATTATTAAATTGGGCAGGCACAGGGTGCTTGCTCAGGGCTTTTCTCTTACATGCCATTAATTAAGATGTATGTTGACAACATCCTTCTCTCTTCTGTCCTTGGCTGTAACAGATATATTCTGTCTTTAGAGTGGAAATATTTGCCATAATTCATATTTTGGCTTGATGTAGATATCTGGGTGACCTTTAGCAGCCTGTGATATATAGGAAAGTTGATTACATGTTCCTTGATTTCATAGGAGGGATCAATATAAACAAGATTAGGAAAAGAAAATAAGAGTTTCATTCATTTTAAACAAATCCTGACAATGGTTTCTTTGAGAAACTCAGACCTCAGAACGAGGATTTGAAAGCTGGCAGGGTGTCACAAACATGGCTTCTGACACTGCTGGAAAACTTCTGCCCAGACTTGTCCAATCCACAAACTCTGAGGATCTTCCTGCACAAGGGCTCCATGCTGGGTTGGACAGAAGGAGCTGAGGCCCCTGAAAGCCCCCGAGAGGTGAGAGATGCTCTTGCAGCTTTGGCTGGAGGTTGTTTTAAACCTCTTCATGGCATTGCATTCCTTGCAACATTCTTCATGTGCTGGAACAGTTCTGCCTGGTTTCCAGCAGCACTTCCCGTGATAACTCAGGTCTGGGTGTAGAAGACTTCTCGCCAGGCCCTGGAGGAAATACAACCACAGCTGAAGGGTTGGGGAGCAAAGGAGGAAAGGCTCTGAGGGGGTGAGTTTGTCCTCCACCTCCAGATCCCACAGGCTGCTTGGACTGGGAATTCCAACCCTGGGACAGGAATGGGCAGGAATTGCATCTGACTTTCTGTCACACCATTGTCTGAACGTCTTTGTCTTCATCTGAGCCAGTCCAGAGTTGTGTCTGTGCACAGAGATCAAGCTCATCCTTCCTGCTTCAGGTGGGATGAGGAGAGAGGCTGCTTTCCCTCTGGGAGTGCTCTGCCAGCTGGCAGTGGAACTCTTTGCTGTCTTCTGCAGGCTGAGGGAGTCTGAGGCATCACACCCTGCACTGTGACCACATCCCAGTTCAATTCCTGCAGGAAATCCACTGTCCCAGGTCCCCTCCTGAGGCAGATTTAAATGTGACTTCCTTCCCAGGCTGTGGAGACTGAGCCAAAGCAGCTCCAGGTCACTGAAGCTTCGGGAAAAAGCCCAAACCAGGCTGTGATGCTGCAAGGGCCTTGCGATGAAATCATCAGCTGCCATCCCCTCTGTGAGGATAAAAATGCTGCTCCAGTCCCTCCTCATGTGCCTGCAGCCACAGAGGAGCGTGGCAGAGCAGGGATCTGCAGTAGAGATGATTATACCTCTGCTGGGGAGAGCAGCTGTGCTCCCACTGCCAGCCACGCTCGCTCCTGTTTCCACAGAGCAAACAAGAGATTTTCCCATTTGTTTGGTTTCCCTGGAATATAAATGTATTTGTCCCATGTCCCCAAGGCTCCAGAGTTAGTGGATGCACCTGCAAACACCTGAGGGGCTGCTCTGACTTGTCAGTGGTGGATGGATGACTCCAGGACTGAGTTTAGTCCTTCTCCATCACCGACAGTGGCAGAGGAGGTAAATCCATGGAGTAGGAGCCTCTCCCTGCTCCTGCTTCTTCCTACCAGTTGCTCTGAGCAGCTGAGAGCAGGAAACTGGTCAGTGAAACTGTAGCTGTACTTTGCAGCCAGAAGTGAATCCTCAGGGAACACTTCCTTAGGAGACAGGGAATGTCACCACCACAGATCTGGTCCTTTCCTCATCCATCTTTTCCAGGTGTACAGGGCTGGGAGCAGTACAGGGAGTTTTCACAGCTGATTTGAATAGATTTGATCCCTGATTTGAACACATCTGATATGCCTCAGAAGACCATTTCCAAGCAGGTATTCACAAATCAAATCTCTGTTCCTGATGCACAAATCTCTCATGCTTATTAAGAAAGCGCTTTTATTCCTAACAGGTAGAAAACAAAAAGCAGAGAAATGAGGCACTTGGAGATGTTTTCCCTAAAACAGCTTTTAATCCAGAAGAGATAGAAATGCATCCTGCTTTGAAAATAAGGGGAAACACATTAAAGACTCGAACAAACTGTTTTGATTTAATGCTGATTAGTAAAAGGCATGAAGGAAAACATTATCTTGGACTCAGAACTAACTGATTTCTAAGTCTGGTATCACTCTGAACTTCTGTTTATCTCACCCAGTTATTATAGCAGGAAGGAGACCTACTCAGATATAGAATAGTTATATTTTCAGGCTGTCCCTGGTAATGGAGAGGAGATTTATTATCCCTGACATATCCCTAGTAGGAGCCTTTGCCAGGTGGAGAAGCCTCTCTCAGCTGGGAGTGACAGTTTTCCTCATTAGTTCCCCCATTTCTCCGAGGCCTCCACTGCACATCTCTCTCTGTCCATGGCATTTTCCTCCCAGAACAGTAAAGAAAGCCCCAGCCTGGTTCCAGGCTGCAGGAGCCAAGATGGGGCTCCTGCATCACCCCCCTGAACCAGGATGGGAGCTGGAAGTGGCAATGTGCAAGAGAATTTCTGGTAAGAGGATCATCTTCCATCTAATACAGGTTAAAAGGTGCTGACCTGGCCCCAAAACAGCAGAGTGTTCTTCCTGGAGCAGCTCCTCCTTCCCATTTAATTGTCAAACACAGTGGAGGAGGCAGCAGGTCATGGCACTGTGACATGAGGGACTCTGAGGAGCACTGCAGAGGGCAGGGAGGTGGTGGCACTCCCAAATCCACAGGGAGTGCTCAGCTTCTGCAGTTATTTCTGGGAAAAGAGTTACCACAAACCCTGGCGGCACCACACAGTGCTCCTGGTATTCCATCAGGTCCCAGAAAATCTCCAGAGCTCCAGAGAATCATGGAATCACAGAATGCTTTGAGTTGGAAGGGACCTTAAAGATGATTCAGTTGTAGACCCTGCCATGGGCAGGGACACTTTCCACCATCCCAGGTTGCTCCAAGCCCTGTCCAGCCTGGCCTTGTACACTTCCAGGGATCCAGGGGCAGCCACAGCTTCTCTGGGCACCCTGTGCCAGGGCCTCATCACCCTCACAGGGAAGGATTTCTTCTCAAAATCCCACCTAACCCTGCTCTCTTCCAGTTTGAAGCCATTCCCTCTTATCCTATCACTACAATTCCTGACAGAAATTTTAAAATTCTGCAGTTCTGACCCAAGTCTGGTCTCTGGGGTTGATGGAGCAGCTCCAGCTCTGCCTGCTCAGCACAGGGAGCTTTAGCTTGACTTGTCCTCCCCAGGGAAACACCATGCAGTTCTCCCCATGGATCTTTCCCCATCACTCAGCTGGAGAGTCTGTGTCTTGAGTTGCAATGCAAGATGTAACCAATAGTCTGTATTCTATTCCCATCTGTTGAAACCAGTTGGGGAGGTGTTTTTTTCTTTATCTCTTTTATGCCCCATTCCTCATAACTCCAGGGGGAAGGGGGTGGGTGTCTTCTGTCAATGGGCAGCTGTTCAAACCAGCTGGGGCAGTGTTCTTTATCCCTTCCAGGACCCATCCTCCCTCCAGGGGATATCTGCTGTCCATGGGCCATCCAGGCTCACTGCAGGGCTGAGACAATTCCATCATCCCATGGGGAGATGCTCCACCCAGGGGAAGGAGCCCAGCATTCCTACCTGGATCAAAGCTGGCATTCAGAACACCAGCACAGCCTGTGTGCACTGGATTCCCAGAGGGAGACCAGACCCATCTCATCACCACTGCACCCTTCTACAGGATCATCTCTGCTCCAACAGAACCACATCTGTCACTCCAGGAGGACTTGATTGGACTGTTCCCAACATCCTGACCAACACGGTGTCAGGTCATGTTCTGACTCTGTCAAGATTTTTCTTTTTTTGGCTTGTTTGCTTTTTTGTACTACTACATTTTTATTTTTAATATTACCAGTAAAGAACTGTTATTCTTATTTGCATATCTTTGCCTGAAAGTCCCTTAATTTCAAATTTATAATAATTCAGAGGGAGGGGGTTTACATTCTCCATTCTAAGGGAAGCTCTGGCTTTTCCCTGGCAGATACCTCTCTTTCCAAACCAAGACAGTCTGGCCTTATCCTCATGGCATCCCTGGCTGGTGGCATCTTCTGTGGATGTAACTGAACGTGCCAAATCCTCTCTGCTCCTGCATTAGGGCTTGCAAGTGCTGTTTTGCCTGAAGGTACAGAGCACATTATCAGCTGAAATCAGTGTTTGGAGGAAGTGCTGGGTTGTTTCCATGAAAGCTCCTTGTTGCCATGAAACCCCACATTTTGGGTTGTGAGGAGTGTAAATATGGGAGTAGAACTCCTATTTCATATCCCACACTTCAGCTGGAATGATTTGCCATCATTTCAATTAAATCCATTAAAAGAAAATCCATGCCAGTCGTATTTCGTTACAAAACATCACCAATGAGAACAGGAGGGTACAGGAAATCAAAATCCATCATTCTTTCCTCAGGAATGACAAGTTCAACAAGGTGGAAGGGCAGAGTGGATGGTCCTTAAAGTCCCTTCCAATGTAAACCATTCGAGGATTTAATGAAGTTTATCAATAACTTCTGTCACGTGGCTTTAGGGGAGATTGTGCAGACCCCCTGAAATGCCAGGGCTTTTTTGGGAATACTCATGCCAAGCACCCCAGAAGTTATTTGTAGAAATTTATTTCTACATTTGTAGAATTTTATTTCTACAAATAACTTTTCAAAGTTATTAGTAGAATTTTAAAAGTGCATAAATCATCAGGATTGTCCACTGAGGATGGCAGAGTCTTTAGTGAAATTCATTGTCTCCTTGCATGCCCACTTTGGTCTCTCACCTGCATTCCCTGGACAACCACCTCCTTCACCTCATTGCCAACATCATCTTTCCTCTGAAGGACCCTTAAGGTCCCACCTCTCCCCCCTTTCAAGGAGGCTGGTTCAGGTTTTAGCTAAATCTGAACATTCACAACCCTTGTTCACATTATTTGCTGCAGATTCTGGCCCAGATCCCAGAAACTGGTCATTTTTTTTCTGCAGTGCTCTGTGGACAAGGGTTGGTGGAGTTATCCCTTCAATCTTGACTCAGTTTTGAGGGCTCAGAGGTTGGGAATGAGGTAGAGCTGGAACTTGGCCCAGCTTTGAGCTGACCTGGGGTATCCTGCAGGCAGAAAAGGACCTTGGGTGGGTGGTTCCAGCTGTCCAGGGAGATGGCCAGGGACATCTGAAAGAGCATCCACCTCAGGGCTGCTGAAAGTCACCTTGTAATTCCTCTGTGTTATCTTCCAATCCTGTGTGGACATCCCATATAGATTCAGATATTTCCCACAGCACCAGGACACATGGGTTAGGGTGGAATATCATGGAATCATGGAATGGTTTGGGTTGGAAGGCACCTTAAAGCCCAACTGACTCCATCCCTGCCATGGTCAAGGACACCTTCTAGTAGAGGATTTGAGAGGCCACAGGAGTTCTTCCATGTGCTCTTCCTACACATGGAAAGGCATGGAAAACTGAATATCCAGAAATATTCATAGCAGGCTTTAACTGGAACTTTGTGCCCAGGAGCTCCTGTCTGACCTCCTGGGAGAACTTTTCCTCCCCAGCTGTCCTTTCCTTGCCCACCTTCCTGAAAGAATTCTGGCTCCAAGGCACTCCTGAGTCATTGAAATCCAGGCAAAGCCATTTCCCAGGATGGGATGGGATGGGGAGGCGGAATGTGCTGGGTGCTGGAGCGTTTTGTGCCATGGCTGGGAGCCAAAGGCAATTAGCAGCCGACATGAATCTCTGCTGCTCGCCACTCAGCCATGTGCAAATGGCACTTCTTGTCCTGTGGGTTAAGCAATGGCAGTTTAGGCTGTCAGGCCGTGCTCAAGTTTGCTGATTGAAGGGGTTTGGGGCCGTGCTATTACGAAAACGATGTTTGGAAAAAGTGCTCTTAATCCCTGTTTTATGAGGCACGCGCCGGGGAAAGGCGAAGCCATTTCTTCCTGGAGAAGTAGCAGAATCAGCAGCCAGCGACAGGAACGCATTTGTCCCCTCCAGTCTGAACAAAGTCAAAGTGGAAACTACAAACAAAGGTGTTTATGAACTTCTGAGGGCTCCTGTGGATGATCTTGGGCTTCCACCAGGGCTGGAATAACAGCTCAGTGGGGGTTTGTTTTCCCTCCTGCTGCAGCCCCATTTTGTTCCCTCTCAGTCTTCCTTTCTCCCCCTCTGTAACCCAGGGATGTGGTTTTGTGCTGTCATTTGTCCAAGGCTGTTGGAGAGGCTGTGTCCTGTGGTGAGGGGAAGAGGAGGGGTCAGGGATCAGATGCAGCTGCACCCCCAAAACCGTGCACGGGCTGGCTTTTAATTGTGGTGGAGAGAAGTTTTCTGCTGGAGCCTTTGCTTGTTTAAGAGACCCCAGCCCATATCCCACTCCTAATGTGTTCCTAAAACACTCACACTCCACACGACCCCTTGGCCTCAGTGCTGTGGGATGAGGGATTGGGCTGGGCCCATTAAATTAACCCCGGGCAGGGCTCCAGGTACAGGGGATTTGCTTTGGCTCTCAGAAGAAGCTGCACTTGTGCTCTTTGTGTTTTGACAAAGGAGTCTGTGCATTATTATGAGGTCCCCATCCCCTCCTTCTGCTCTGTGCAGGCCTTGGACCTGTTCCTTTCTGCTTTGGGGTGTTTTGCCCCCCAGGCCCTGCCCTCCATCCACTCAAACTCCTGTAACTCTTCAGATTTTGCAGAAATAAATCTTATGGGCCTCGCCTTTCTCATCTCAGCCGGTTTTAACCTCAGCTGCTGGAAGAAATGAGTCTCCAAAATACCAAACTTCCTAAAACACTGCGAGGTAGGAGAGAGAAACAGACATTTAAGTAATATCCCCATGGAGAGGGGGGAGTCAAGTTTGCAGGTCATTCACTCCTCAACTCCTCCACCTGAAGCAATGCACATCATTCAGGCATTGCTGAGAGGCACAAAAAAAGTCACTTTGGTAAGAAACCCATTTTTTTCCCCAAGCCATGATGATGCACAAGAGGCAAATACATCCCCAAATGCCTGGGAAAAGCTGTGTGGGAAACCAGCCGGTGGGAAAGCAGAAAAAAAAAATAAATATGGGCCCAGGAAATCAAACTTTTCGAAGCTTGGGGATTTTCAAGCTCCCTCCTAATTTTCTCCAGTCTTTGAAGCAAGGTAATGAGCAGCAGGGAGAAATGAATCACCACCTTGGGATGCAGATGGGCCGAGGAAGAGGAGTCATTTGAGCTGGGTCTATCCCCTAAAGGTTAATTCCTACCTGTTACCTTGCTTTAATTGTTTTCCTTAGTCTGCTGATGGATCTGCCTCATTGAAGGACATAAAACACTTCCTTCCTTCCAGGAACAAAAGCTGTTAAGAGCAGAGGTGAGAAATGAAGATGTGGCTTGGCTTTCATGGCTTCCATAAAGCTTTTTTAGCACAGGGCAGGGACTTCCAGCAGCGCCCCAAAGGGTTGGCAGCAAACATCAGGATGTGAGGAAATAAATTGAGGAAAGGCACCAGACTGTGGTTCCTTCCCCTCAGCCCTAGCTCCAGAGGTGGGTTTGGGTTTATTTCTGCCCTGTCTGGGTGGCTGTGATGGGCCAGGGGTGCCCAGGAGAAAGGAGACCTCCCTCTCTGACCTGGGAATACCTTGAATAGTGCAAGGCTCCTATCTGGGGATTTTGACACTTCCACAAGCTTCTATTCAAGGCTTTCATGACAAAAATACAATGATTTCAGGGAAAGGGAAAGTCAAAACTAAACTGAGAGCAAAATCAACCCCAAATGTTTTTACCTCATGGAAATGAAACATTTTGATATTGTCAAAACAAACCGAGAAAGTTGAAACAATCTGTTTTGATACTTCCCAGTCGAAATCAACACGTTTCCTTCAAAATGTTTTGATTTCAGTCCGACTACATTTTCCTACGGGGGAAGAAACTCCTCAACATTCTCCTGAGACGTTTCTGCCTGGATTTGGTGCTGGATTTACCACAAGAAGCTTGGAGCAGGTCTGGAGGCATCATTAGAGAGAGAGGCATTGTCAGATTGGATACTGAAAATGCATCCGTTGTCTTTGCATCGTGATGGAAAAGGAGGAAGAGGCATCCCAGTGTACTCCAAAAGACCAGGAGAGTGATCCTTGGGAAAACAGGATGATGGTGCCATCTCAGCCTCTTTGAGCTTCCTATGGGAAGGGTCCTGCAGAAGCCAGAGCCACTGAACTCTGTGCAGGGGGAGCAGAAAGAAGTGAAGGATGGTTAAAGGACACCAGAGCAGGAGTTTGCAGAGGTAAATGACTTCAAATGTAGGAAAAAGAGAAGCAGGAATCAGAGGAATTTGTCACCAAACTGTTTTTGATCTTATGGAAAGACAAGGAAAGACTGAAGTAGGAAATGGAATTGCGATTACAATAACTGAATTAATTTCCCGAGGATAAAAACACAGCCCACGCTGGGGGTGCCTGGGTTTTTAACTTCATCCCTCCTTTACAACTAGACCACCCCTGGTGTGGTGGGAGGGAAAAGCTCCCTGGGATCGGTATCTGAGGGACTGGCCAAGTGGTGACTGGTCAGTGCAGAGCCACGGCCACCACCAGCACCAAACCCCAACTGCCACCACCAAACCCTGCAGGGGGAGGCCCCAAACCTTGGTCACAACTAAAACCCAGCCAAAGGCTGAGGAGCAACTCCTGCTCCCCTGTCTATCCACAGGCCTGTGGGGTCAGCAAAACCCCCAGGAGAGCTCAGTGGGCTGTAAATCCATCCAAACACTCCGGATGTGGCCCCAAACCCCAGGAGTGTGGGTTCCCTGTCCTGCTGCTGCAGCCTCACGTTCAGAACCGTCTCCCTCCTCCCTTCCTCCCTCCCTCCCCGGCTGCTTCACTCAGAACAAAAGGCCAAGTTTCCTCTGCTTTCCTTTCAACTCCTCCTTTTGACAGAGCAGACGCCTCCTCCCCGAAATTCCTGGCACGTGGCTGCCTGATGCTCCTGGAGACAGGCATGCACTTCATGCCCTTCCTGCTCTGTCGTTATCTCCTCATCTCCTGATGGCATCAACCAGAGAATTCCTGTTTGGAGTGCTTGGCTCACCCACGTTCCCGCAGGAAAGAGGATTTTAATGTTGTGTTCAACAGGCAGTAATGATCCAGCTGCTCTGGGGTCACAGATTCAAACCATCCCCGTGTGGTGCAGTAAGGAACATTATTACCTCCACAGCAAGGTCAGACCCCTTCCCTGTGTTAATTAATCAGTAAAATTAAGTAGTTTGTTCGCTGCTATCAGTCCCTGGAAAAGCAGGTCACTTATTGAATGAAGCAGGGAGCCAGCTGGAGTCTGACATGAGCCATGGAGATCTGTCAGGACCTCTCAGGCTCAGTTTGGGGCACTGTCCTGACTCTTTCAACCTGGTATTTCCCTTCAGGGATGGGACGCAGTGCTGGGAAGGAGGAATTAGCCAGAGCCTTGAAAGTCTCATCCACACACAAGCCAAGTCTGTAGAAGGAGCCCTGTGGACAGACTTTGAATCAGAGTGCAGGAGTTGCCTGAAATCATGGAATGGTTTGGGTGGGAAGGGACCTTAAAACCACCCAGTCCCACCCCCTACCCTGGGCAGGGACACCTTCCACTGTCCCAGGCTGCTCCAAGCCCTGTCCAACCTGGCCTGGAACACTTCAAGGGATCCAGGGGCAGCCACAGCTGCTCTGGGCAACCTGTGCCAGGGCCTGCCCACCCTCACAGGAAGGAATTCCTTCCCAATATCCCAGCTAAATCAAAATGGTGGGATTAGCTTTGGCAAGAGAGATCAGGGACCAGGTCTAGCAGGAAGAAACAATTCTCTTGTGAGAGCTGGGGCTCCCACGGGGCTGGGATTCCTTGGGCTGGAAGTGGGGTCTCCAGGGAAATCTTCCACCAGGACTCAGACAGCCCTTGCTGAAAGCAGAGTCTATGACAGTTTTCATCATTTCCTAAAATAGGAAAAAGAATTAAAACTCTCCTTTGGTTGGATGACTCCCTCTCTGAGCTCCATTAACTTTATTGACTTGACTCCAGGAGTACCAAGGGAGAGAAGCTCTCCTAGAGGCACCTTAAACACCAGTGCCACCCCCTGCCATGGGCAGGGACACCTCCCACTATCCCAGGGGGCTCCAACCCCTCTCCCACCTGGCCTGGAACAATTCCAGGGGGATGGGGCAGCCACAGCTTCTCTGGGCAACCTGTGCAACCCTCACAGAGAAGAATTCTTCCCAATATCCCGTCTAACCCTGCCCTCTGGAAGTGGGAAGCCATTCCCCTTGTCAGGCACTCCAGACCCTTGGAAATCATCTCCCTCCATGTTTCCTGTTGGCTCTTTCAGGCCCTGCAACACCACAGTTTGGTCACCCCAGTGCTTCTCCTCTGCAGGTGCACAATCCCAGCTCTCCCAGCCTTTCCTCCCAGCAGAGCTGCTCCATCCCTCTGATCACCCTGCTGCCTCCTCTGGGCTCTCTCCAGCAGCTCCATACTGAAGAATGTAAGTGATGTGTCCCAGTGAATTCCATCTCAAGGCTTTGAGTCCAGCAGGATCCAGCTCCTGTCCCCACCCAGGCTCTGTGTGACCACCCTGAGTGCAGAGCAGCTCCTTTCCCCTGGAGCACTTTGCCTTCCTGCCAACTTCCCTGGAATGGCTGGGGTGGGAAGGAGACATTTACCCCCCTGGAAAGAGGGAGCAGGTGGGAATATGTGACCCAGGACATCAGAGAGGAGCTGCCCTCGGTGAACACTGAGCAGGATGGTGCATTTTCCTGGCCAGATGCTAGGCAAAAAAAGATATAAAAATCCAACCTGTTCCTACTTCACTAAGGTAGAGTTTGTGCTGTAGACCTTGACCTCCTGTCCTGACCATGGGGACGAGGGGACGCAAAGCCAAGGGGGGGAGTGGGGAGGGACAAAACTGTCAAGTGCTGTGGAGGGGTTGATTCACAAAATAAAACTGGTATTAAGACAATCAATGACCCAGTTTGTGAAGGGATCACCGGGGGCCTGTGGGCAGCATCTCCACAAGGACACTGTGGCTGAGAGCTCAGGTTTTCTCCAGCTGGGCACTCTGGCCTCCAGGCTGTGGGGGAAAATGGAATCTCTTCAAACCCTCTTCTTCAGGCAGGAAGGAGGGAAAGGCTCTGTCCTCTGCAGACCAGGGGCCATGGTGTGGCCTTGGCACAGCTGGCACAGCCCTTGTGCCAACCTCCTCCCTCTGCCCCCTGGAGCAGCTTCCAGAGCCTGGGAGAGCCAGGACTGGGTAGCAAACTGCAGACTGGGGTGGAAGCAGTCCCAGGGGATGGCACAAGCCTGGCCCTGGGTGAGGCTTTGCTGAGCTTCCCATTGAGCTTTGTCTATTCCAGCTTGGGCCTGACAATGTCCCAGAGCCAGCTTTGATTTCTCTGGGCTTTTATAACTCAGCTCTGAATGACAGCAGAGATACATCCTCATACAGCCAGATGGAAAAACATCCTGATTCCATCCAAAACACTCCAGAAGGAATAAAAAAGGATTTTGCCCCTTTTGTTTTCCCAGGATCATGCTACAACTTCCACTACTTCCAAAGGCTGTTTTTCCCCCAAAGTGATTGTTGTGGTCAGGTTTTTCCCATCCATCCTCTCCCCACGCTTGCAGGTTTAATTTATTTGGTTTGAAACCTGATGATATCCATCTGAACATCAAACAGAATTCCACTGAATCTCCTGGACATAAAAACCCAGTTTGTTGATGGCATGAGGGGCAGCACAGACTGACTCTCGTGGTGGGTTTTGCAATCCATCCTCTCCCCACATTTTCAGATTTAATGTACTCGATTTCAAACCACAAGATACCCATGAGAACACAGGCTGGGCCACCAAACTGAGTTTTATTTAACCTCCTAACAAAAAAAAAACCCAGCTCATTGACAGCACAAGGAGCAGTGGATTATTGCCCTGGCTTGATGCTCCAGATATGATCCCTTTTATCAGAAAATTCCAGCAGTTCTCCAGCGATTCCCACGTCTGCAGCACCACAAGGTGACTGCATCCCTCCCAGTTAGATAACAATTATTGGCAGATATAAATAGAGGTTTTCAGCAGCAATATTGTTTAGTATGCTAAATGTTGCCTTAATTTGCTGGTTCAATTGGAAGTGAATTCCTGTCATGCACAGAGCAAAATAGATCAATTATATTACTGCTAATTATTGTTATTATTTTAAACTGTGCTTCTCCAGCAGATTTAACAAATTTGTCAATCCAGCTCGTTCACCTTCTCGAAACAGAACCTGGCAGCCTTGCATGCAAATTAGCCCGGATTTTCAACAATAATTGCAACTCTTTTGTAATTATCTCACCCTAGACACTCTCCATTTATCACTTGCAGGCCTAAAGGCTCCAACATCTTCATCTTCCCAAAGTATCGATACGTCGCCCTATACGTTACGAACAAAAAAATTGCATTTTGCAGCAATCCTCGCTGTCAGGGGCAAAATAAATGGGAACAAATATCAATATTTGGGGAGAAAACATATTTACAACCTGGTCAGAAATGCCTTGCTGGAAAAACCCAGCTTTTCCAGCAATATTTGAAAGCAATATGTTAAAAATATCAGCAAATATCTTCATGTTCCCCCGGCTCTGATAAATAGCCTTTTAGATCTGTGTTTCTAGCCCCAAAATAAAAGTTCAAAGCCCATAAACTACGTGACACCTTTCCTGCCTGCCTCTAACTGCATCTTTTCTCCATCAGGATGCCTTTATCAGAAGGTCATAAATCACTGGCATTCCCATTAGGAAGTAGTGAGTGGGATAGGGCAGGTTTCATCTTCAGGTATTCACTTTTGTAATTCACCACTGCATTATTTACTCTTGCGGCTGCAATAATCCCTCTGAGGTCAAATATATGCACATATAAACCAGCCTCAGAGCTGGAGAAAAATGTAGAATAAAAACCTGTGGGTAATGGTGATGGGTAGGCAGAAATTCTGTGTTTGTGAGGGGTTTTGAAGACTCTAGGTGCTTGAATTTCCTCATGAATAGGATGCTGGGAAGAACAAGGGGCTAAAAATTGAAGAAGTGAAAGGCAGAGGCTGTTCTGCACCAGGGAAGATGAAGAGGAGAACAAACCCTGCCCAGGACAGAGGGGACAGGCAGGAAAAGTGACACCACAGCCCTTTCCAAGCCCAGCAGAAGCAGGAAACCTGTGGAGATGAGCAGGGGCAATCAAGGAAAAGGGAAAAGAGGAACAGATTATTCCATTTTTTTGTGCACAAGCAGTGGGTCTTCAGAAGCCCCAGCCCCGAGCTTCTGCAAATGCTTCATTCAGCCTGAGCACCAGGGAAATGGGCAAAAAAAAGCTTCCAAACAAGGTCAGGAAAACCCAGGGAGATGCAAGACCCCCTCTGGGTTCAGGGATGGAAAACGGGAATAAGGAAAGGGTGAACACACCTGGATAAATGGGATATTCTAGGGAAGGGTCCCTAGAATTTCATATTTCACAAACCTGAGACCTGACGAGAAGAACAGTCTGCTCACGTGCTCTCCTGCACATTCCCAAGGCTCTTGGCTGGATCCTGCACCAAAACCCTGGAGCCTCACAGTGAGAGGCCAGGCTGACAGGGAAGGAATGGCAGGAACAAAGCTGCAGTTTTCAGAGCAGGGCAGAATCAGCAGATCCCTCAAGGATCTCTGCTGAGACCAGAGGGGCTCTGAAGGAGTGATGGGGCACCAGTATTTGCTGGGCATCACAGAACCATGGAATGGTTTCAGTCAGAAGAGACCTGAAACACCCTCTTCTCTCACCCCCTGCCATGGGCAGGGACACCTTCCTCTGTCCCAGACTGCTCCAATCCACATCCAATCCCCATCCAACCTGGCCTGGGACACTTCCAGGTATTCAGGGGCAGCCACAGCTTCTCTGGGCAGCCTGTGCCAGGGCCTCACCATTTTCATTGTAAATAACTTCCTCCTTATGTGTGAACCCCTTTTCATTTAAAACCATCACCCCTTGCCCTTGCCTGGAGGCATCCCCCAGGGCACAGGAGTGGGGGAAGGCAAGAGTGACCCTGAGGACACCAAGGACTGTGCACAGGGTGTGTCCAGACACTTCTGGAAGGACCAAGGATGCAGCTGGAAGGCAGTCCTAAGTCTTTTTCCTTTTTGCTTCCATGTAGAGACACCTTCCTCAGATGTCATAAAACCCAGCTTTAATCCTTGGGATGCCCTGGGAGGAAGGGGAGCTGCTCTGCCATGAGGCTCAGGTGGCTCCACATCCTATTTTGTGACCCTGAACTCCTTAGCACTAACACCTCTGATAACAAAGAGCCCCATCTAGCCAGGAAGGAGCTCCCAGTGCTGAATCCCAGTGGTAAAATGGCATCTGATATTCCACAGTGTTAAAAACAAAGCAAAGCACATGTCAGGGAAATAACCTGACTCCACATTCCCCAGGAAAGGAACTGAATCAGTTATTCCCTGGCAAAGGACCTCTTGGAGCCTGGGGAAGGGATTCCAGTGGCAGGGGCTGCTGGGGCAGGGACAAGGGGAGAAGAAGAGAAGTGTTCCTGCATCAGGTCATGCTGCTCCTTCATCTCAGGCACTGTGCCACTGCAGGGATATCATGGAGCACAGAATAATTCCAGCAGGGTGGAGGGGAGGCAGCACCCTGAGCCCAGAATGGTCAGTGGAGCACAAGCTGTGCTATCCTGAGTGACGTGGGGGGATGATGGAGATCCTTGGATGGGAAGGGGCTCATGCCTTCCACCTCCCTTCTCTTCCCATTTCCTTTAATCCCAAATTTCCCAGCGTGTTTATCACCTGTAAAACCCTCTGATTTGTCAGCCAGGCCTGGGAGGGAGGGGAGAGCACAAACAGGTTTGAAGTGCATGTTCAGACAAGACCTGAGCAGGCTGTGCCCGTGGTGTGACACTGAGGGAGGGGCTCTGTGCCAGATGTGGAAGGGCACGGCCTGTGGCAGTGTTTGGTACCCAGATGTGGAGGGCATGGTGGGGTTTGGGGCCAGATGTGGAGGGAACAGCCCATGGCAGCTTTTGGTGCCAGATGTGGAGGGCATGGTGCCTTGGTGCCAGATGTGGAGGGCACAGGGCATGGTTGTGGCACAGTGCCAGATGTGGAGGGAACAGCCTGTGGCACTTTTGGTGCCAGATGTGGAGGGTACAGGGCATGGTGGGGCTCAGTGCCAGACGTGGAGGGCACGGTGCCTTGGTGCCAGATGTGGAGGGCACAGCATGTGGCAGTGTTTGGTGCCAGATGTGGAGGGCATGGTGGGGTTTGGTGCCAGACGTGGAGGGCACAGCCTGTGGCAGTTTTTGGTGCCAGATGTGGAGGCCACAGCAGGGTGTACAGTGCCAGAGGGCATGGTGGGGCTCAGTGCCAGATGTGGAGGGCGCAGCCCATGGCAGTGTTTAGTTCCAGATGTGGAGGGTACAGGGCATGGTGGGGCTCAGTGCCAGACGTGGAGGGCATGGGGCCTTGGTGCCAGACGTGGAGGGCACGGCAGGGTGTACAGTGCCAGAGGGCATGGTGGGGCTCAGTGCCAAACGTGGAGGGCATGGTGCCTTGGTGCCAGATGTGGAGGGCACAGCCCGTGGCCCTGGGCTCACTGCCAGCCAGAACACCAGGATGCACAGCCTGGGCTGGTTCCCCACTCCAGAGATCAGCACTGTCACACATCCCTGCATCTCAGACCTGTAATGAAGAGGAGCTGCTCAAAGCCACACAAACCCAGACAAAATGGAATCAGTGCAAAGCAGAATGATGTGGAAAATGCTGGGAGGGAGTGTTCTCCCGGCTGCAGAGACACTGACACACTCTTCCTTGCTTCATGAATATGTAGGAACAAGAAGGTTGCCTCCAAATGTCAGCCTAAATGGACACACTTTTCCTTCCCATAAATATCCCATTTTATTCTGAGGCAGCGGAATGCAGAGAAGTTACAGCTCAGACCTCCAAAGCCCCATCTCCTGCTCCTCCAAATTGGTTTATTTGGACTGTAAATTCTTCTGGGCTCCGTGATAAAGATCCTTTGCTTTCATCTCCCCTGGAGGTTGCCAAGTGCCAGTGATAGGGTGACCTGGAAAATAAAGGGGGGATTGTTGTAAATATTTCACACTCTCTCTGGAAGCAAGAGCAACAACTGATGCTGGAGTGAAGGGAAATGCAGGGACTGGGGGGATCAGGGAGAATCAGGAGTGGGGAGAGCTCATTTTATTGGCATCTGGCAAAGGAAGATTTTGTCCTTGGAAAAAAAACCACTCTGAGGACTAAACACGTTCAGTTTGGAGAGGAACTGCGGATCAGATGGAAATGACAGTGTGATGTCAGTCCTCTTATCCTGCTCCTGGAGGGTAAATTTGGGGTTCTCTCATTCCCAAAGAGGTCTGGGTTTCAGCCAGCCCAGGGGATCTTTGCTGTTCTACACTGGAGGAGAAACTGGATTTTCAATGGGCAATGGGAAGCAATTCCATTGCAGTGTGCACTCCATATGGACACCTCGATCCAGGCAAGGTGGGAATGTCCCTGGAAAAATCAACAGGAGAATTTCCCCTCCTCTCCATCAGGATGATATATCTGTGACTGTTAATGGGATTTACCATCTTCCCGAGCCCTGTCCACTTCCAGGCTTGGCTGACACCCAGTATCCCACAGGAAAGAGCCAATAATTTGTTTGGAGTCACTGATTTGATTACTTAGAGCTGGGTTTTCCCAGGTATTTAATTTGCCTGGGACCAGAAAAGTGGTTTTGGGAGCTTTGCAACTTTGCAAATCTTCCTAACTAATTCCTGCAAGTCCACCCTGGACAAGGGACTGCATTCCCAGACAGTTCCCATGCACAGAGGAGATTTCCATGTGCTGATCCACAGCTGCCTGGGGGTGAATGGCCCCTCACCCAGGTCAGCCCTACACTGAACTGCACATCCCAAAGAAAGAGCCATCAGGAATTCTGTATATCTCAGGAATGGTCTGCAGCTTGGCTTGGGGAAAGAATGCCCAAATTGTGGAGGCAGTGGCTGTCCCCAAGAGGTGTTGAGTGCTGCCACCTCAGGCTGGGTTTCCTGATCATCCTCTTTGGATGCTCAACCATTCCAGAAAGTGAGTCCAAGGAGACCCTCATGCCAAATCACTCATTGTGTCTCAGATTGTCTCATTTCCCCAGGGTTTCATCAACAAAATCACGGTGGCTCTCCTGATTTGTCCAAGATCAAACACCTCAAAACTGCAAATGCAAGACCAGGGGGCATCTGAGAAAATCTGAGGCATAACTCTGGCTCTGCAATGTTACTGCAAAAAAAGTAAAAGGCTAAAAAGTTGTTTTTTGAGATGGTTCTCAAGAAAAAAAAAAAGTGCACTGACAAATTCCAAGTGAAAACTGGGATTTGGTTCTATTTATACCTTCAGCAAATCCACAGACAATACAAATGAATTTGAGATACAAAATGGAACGAATTAGGCGGACTGGTGAGGGAGAGTTACATCCCTTCCGACAGCAGCGTGCAGTAATCCAGCCAAAGTATTTCAGAACTAATTACTCTCCAGCCTTCTAATCCCTGGTAGAGGAAAAAAAAACCCACCCCATATATTTTGGGAAGTTCATTGGAAGCATCTGTTTAAGATGTTGTTAATCCTTCGTTGCAAACTCATTGGCTGGGTGATAATGAACCAGCCCTGGTTGTGCTCAGCGTGCTGAGACCTAAACCTCATCCTCCTTAAAGCTGATTATTCCCTGCAAAGGAACACAACTCAATCCTTTTTCTTCTTGCTTTGCTTTTGTTTCTTCTGGTGAGGACTTCTCATTCCTCCTTTGCTTTTCCAGCCGGCAGCTGGCAGCAGAAAATGGCTTTAATCTCAAATTTCAGGATCAATAAGGAAGGGCACTATTGATTTTGGCACACCAGGATGACCCCAGGGGTCCACAGCAACCACTGAGGACTTTTGATGTTTCTGGACCTTCTTCAAGTAGAATTTTTAACAACCTCCCACCCTCCTGAAGCTCAGCCAGGAGGAGTTTGCTTTGCTGAGCAGCAGCACAGCAGGGTCCTGGCATCATCCAGTGGGGAGGAGTCTCCCTCTGGAGCTCAGAGCAAGGCAAGGGGAAAAAACACCCTCGTGCCTCAGACAGGTTAAAGAAATCCATTAGAACCTCATTTCCATGGGAGAACACGGTGCTGGGAAAGCACCCAGACCCTGCTCCTGCCATCCCTCTTCCAAAAGCATTTGCCAGCACCTTAAATTTCAGACTTCCTCACTTTGGAGTGCCTGACTTGAGTTCTCTTGAACCATCTGGGCTTCTCTGTGATTTTTGGTGATATTTTGGAGAGGTCTGGATTCAATTCTTCTAATGGCCCAGCTCAGATCACTCCTGCACTTTGGGGTGAGTTTGGGACGCTGCCCAGAGCAAACAAAAGAGGAGCTGTGGGGTTTTTCTTTCACTTTTTGCTTTTTTTGCCCCTATAAATTTGACGAATTTCAGATTTATGCTTGTGGAGTCTGTACAGTTTTTTATCTGATTAAAGAGGGCTGAGGAAGGAAATGGATTTCTTGGAGCTGCCAGGACAGCATCCGTCTCTTCCTCCAGACTGCCACTGGCTTGGGACAAATTAAAAGTCCTCCCAGTGCTCAGATTTTCACACTTTTGGAGGTCACCTACACCAGGATCCCATAAGTCACTGAGTCAGGGGCCTGTCTCTCCCTCCAGCAGCCCTAAAATCTGTGTGACCACACTGAGGAGAGCAAATGTGAGACTGATGTCTCCCATCAGGTCTGTCTGCCAGTCAGATATCCGAGGAGAAGAGGAATCATTTTCTCACCACCAAAAAACATCTCGAGACACTTAAAAATGAGGTTTTGCAGGAGCTGGTCTCAGGTCTGGTCCTGCAGAACACTTCTGGGGGATGGGGTGGAGACTTCCCAAACTGTGTGGTTTGTTGTGCTGTGGGACTGTAGAGGAATAGGAGGATGGGGTTTGAACACAGGGGGACACTGATAATGTAATGAAAAGGTCTGAATGAAAATAAAAACAGAACAGAATTTAGCAGGGATAAGGGCAAAGTCTTACAGAGGGACTGCAGGGATGAGATCCTGTCTGCCAGTAGCAACTGGAAAGGTCTGTGGGATGTCACCCATCAGGCACAGCCCTTAATCACCAACTTCCCACGGCTGTGGAGAGGGTTTGGATCCTTCCAGGGATGTAAAACAGGAAGGCCAAACCTGTAGAATAATTGGGCTGGGCAGGGGTCCCCAGGCACTCTTCCCCAGACAAAGGGAACCAAGGGGGGCAACAGGAGTGGGCAGAGAGCTAAAAAATACACCAAGGAAGGCAAAATTGAGGGAATTGGGGGTGGTTAATCCACAGAAGAGAACATTCCAGGGAAAATGTGCCACGCTACGGGAATGTAATTTTAGTGTAGGCAAGGCAGAGAGGGTTTGGTTCCCTGGGTCCAGGAGGAGAACGGGGCGGGAGGTGCAGCACGTTCTGGGAAAGGGACACATTGGAAGGATTGGTGTGTCTTGCAGGCAGAAATATCTCCATGCTGGTGGGTGGAACTGCAGCAGAAACAGTGAATGATTCCTCTAAACATTGGTCCAGAATTATTACCTTATTCTTTGTACAGGAGAGTCTTCTATTTTGTAGTTTTCCTGCCCTTTTTCTTCTGAAGAGGAAAACCAAGCCCAAACTGTGCAAACTTTGCCTTGTGACATACTGAGGTCGGCAACTTGGTTTTCCTGCCTCCAAACCAGCCTGGTTGTGCAGCTAAAATAAACCAAGACAATGCTGGGAGGAGGCGTCTTTTCTTTTTATTTCACTGTGGAAACCCAAGATCAAATATTTCCACTGGCCCGAGCAGCACCACCACCAACTGTTCCACATTCCCAGCTCACTAAAATGTGTTCAAGCGTGGCCAGACTCCTGCTGGGAGTGGGATGGAGGGGGAGAAGAACCAGTCTGGATCCTGCAGCTCATCTTGGAGTGGAGGAGCTGCTCCTGCCACACTCCCTGGTCCAACAGGAGGTTGAAAATTTTGCTTTTTCTCTGTGTTTTGAAGTTAGTGAGAGCAGTGTCTGGAAGCTTCTGAGCAGGGAGATGGGCTGTAAGCATTTCTTTGGTGAGAGAAGATGTGTACGTGGCTGGCAGAGGGGCTTTAACTCACACCTCACTGATTAGGGCTTCTGCAGTTGCTTGGGAAAGAGTTTTTGGCATTTTGTGGCACTGCCAGGAGAAACTGAGCTGTTGATGATGGGTACAAAGCATCCTGTGTGTGCCCAAGAGCAAAACTCATCCCAAATCCTGAGCTCTGGAGAGGTGGGAAATCAGATGTCGGCATCTTCCTAAACCACGAGGTTTCTTTTGAGCTCTGGAAACTTTGTAGCCATGAAAAAAAAAAAAAAAGGTGAAGAGATAACAAAGAGTTCCCTTCCCAGAGCAGAACAATAAAGGCCACTGGTTGATCATTTGAATTTCTTGCCTAATGAAATTGGATACAGTCTGAACCCCCCTACGCCAAAGGCTAATTCATTTCCACGTTTGAAATGCGTGTTATCAATTACTGACTGCAGATCTAATGATTTCCAGAGCTGCTTTGGATTCTGATACCAGAGCCTTTGAGGATTTATTGATGAGGAGTCTGTAAAGTCAATTTTGAACTGTGCATTCAATCCATCTCAGGAGTGTGCACCCAGCTCTTGGGGCTTTGAGTCACAGCTCAGCCAGGCACATAAATATCTCCTTTTTCTCATCAGCACACTTTGAACGCTGTCTAAATTCAAGGGTTGCTCCACATCTCCTGGAGGACGCTCCTGCAAGGACATGAGGTGAAATGCAGCAGTGTCACAGGGAAGGTCATCACCCTCTGCTGCTCAGCTGGGGAGTCAGAAATGTCCACAGTGCCTCTCCAGGCTCCAATATCTGTGAGTCCTTAGAGAGATCTGATAATTACCCGACACTGATTTAATGAGGGCAGAACCTAAAGTGCTCCCCAGCTTTGCTCTCAGGAACAAGTGGATTCCCTAAGCTGAGCAATTAAAATGCCACATCTACCTGATGCAAGCAGCAAGACCAATAGCTTTAAACCTGAATATCTGTTTTTTCAGACCCAAAATATGCACCTGAGTTGGTGATGTTGTCACAGAAAGCTGTGATAGCAGCAAGAGGAACTGTCCCCACCTTGTGTCCTCCATATTCTGCAGAAATACCTTTCAGACACGCGTTTTTTGGCATTTTTCATCTCTTATTGACACATTTACAGGCTCATGTCTCAGGGTGACTCTGAGAAGTGTCCTGTGACACCCTGCTTTAGCCTGAAGCAAGTGACAAAACCACAACATTTGTTGTCTTGATTTTTCAGTTTTCTGATTGTTTCTTATTCTACTGGAGCTTTTTCACAATTTAAACATAAACAAAAACTGATGTTCTTGTAAACAACATTCTTTCCAGGGGGAAAGACAAAGTGACAGACTTCTAAGTTGACCACTGGGGTCAGAGAAATAGTCCTTTCATCCCCTAATCCTTAATCAAATTCCAAAGCCTATTTAAACCCCAAATCATAATAAACTTCCTCTTTCTCTGCTCACTTCTCAACAGGATGGTATTGTTCTTTCGTGTCTTAATTGCAACAAACATTGGGATACCAGGGCTGGCCACCAGTCCCAACTTATACACAGCAGTGCTTTTTTGGGAAAAACTGGGGCAGGCTTTCCTCTGGCTGGGGATTTGGGAGGGCAGTTTTAGGATTTTTACATGCTTCTGATCAACACAAACCTTGCCCTGTCATCAGCTGTTTGCAAACCTTCCACCCGTGTCCAGCTTGCTCCCCAGAGCCTCTGGTTTTCCCTTTCTCCCCTTTGCACTTGGTGAAAGTGTTGGATTTGCCTTCCGTGGCCTGGCAGAGGGAAGGCCAACAATGACAGGGCTTTTTGCTCCTGCTGAGCAGGGGGATGGGGGTTTATGGGGTTTCTGATGGTGCTGTGTGTGCCATCAGGGCTGGGTATTGAGGACCCCAGCACGTGTTCCATCTGTCCCACTGGGATGTGTCCCACTGAGGTCTCTGGGGCCTTCCTTAGGGACAGGCAGAGCCAGAGGTGCAGAAACTCCTGTGGGTAGATCCACTGGGCTCCTACTAAAGGGAGCAAGATGCTGATTTAATTAGGAGAAAGGGTTTATTGATGTTTAGATAAGAACAATCCTCTTCTCATTCCCATATCTGTGCATGGCAGCGTGCTTTGTTCCCCCCTTTCTTCTTGTATCTTATAAACCCAGCTCCACATTTTCTTAACAGGGAATATTTATGGAGCCAGAGCTCCAATCATTATAAATCACGCAGAGCACACAAACACAAGAGGCGAAAAGCAAGCGAGAACATTGCAAATCATTCAGTGTCAATAATCTCCGTTGTTATTTGCAGCCAGCAAAGGAAATTGGACTTTTTAATATGTAACACATTAACCTGAGTGTCTGCCTAAATGGAGCTGCGTTTTTAATGTGTTGACATATTCACACAAGTGCTCTTTCTCTAATTCCCCCAACCTTAACATAACAATAATATTGTCAAATCATTAGCAGGCCCTTAAAGAAGGATTAATTCTCCCTAATGAAGCAGTGAGTTACACCCTTGGCTGTAGCCTGGCCATGCCGAGCCCACAGCATCCATCTGGGCACTCCTGGGGCTGCTCACAGTTCAGGGCTAGGGAAAGCACATCCGTGTGCTGGGCAGGGGGGAAACAGGAATTCCACAAGTCTGTTGGACAGGATTGCAATGACAGAGGCTAAATTCATGGAATCACAGAATCACAGAATGGTTTGGCTGGGAAGGGACCTTAAAGCTCATCTCATCTCAAGGGACAGGACTCCTCCCACTATCCCAGGTTGCTCCAAGCCCCGTCCAACCTGGCCTTGGACACTTCCAGGAGCAGCCACAGCTTCTCTGGGCACCCTGTGCCAGGGCCTCACCACCTTCACAGGGAAGAATTTCCTTCCCAATATCCACCCAAACCTGCTCTCTGTCATTTTGAATCCACTTTCCTTGTCCTGTCCATCCCTGCTCCAACTCTTACAGTGTTATTTCTCCTCTAGCGATATGGTTTATTACCATAAATTATGGTTTATTACTGGTGGGGGAGATCTGTGCTCCCAATGCCATGGGACGAGGTGTGAATGTTCTGACCATGCTGCCATCCCACTCCAATTCCCTGGATTGTGTGTCCAGCTCCAACATGCCCCTTGCAGGAGTCACAGAAGGGATGAGGAGAATCTGGGATTCGGGTAGGGTGTGACCCAGCTCCACAAAGCACAGCAGAGCAAACCACATCTCTGGACAGAGGAGGGCATAAAGCTGATGCCCCTGAATACTCAGGGAATGAACACTGGGAGTTGTTTCTCATAATTGCACTGGAGAAGCAGGGAGTGGTCAGCTCTGCTCGCCCCGCTCCTCCCGTGCCTCTCTTTATTTTGCTGCATTTTCCCCTGGTTTAATTTGGAGTTTTTACGGGCAGAATGTGCTCAGGATGGTGCATAATGGGCCCAACTGTGCAGAAATGTCATGCATGCAAAATCTATGCAAAGCCCCTGCTATGCTTTTGCCTGAATCAATTTGAAGAAGATGCTCCATAAAACAGGATAAAGCCAGATTAAGTGCATACAAATGAGGCAGCCCGGGCAAGGCTTTCAGAATTTGTTGGAGACAGATGGAATACAAATGGAGGCAGGAATTGCACCGGTGCATGTGTAAAACACACTTGGCAGATCCACCCAGAGGGGTGCAGGGGAGAGAAGCAGCCTAAGGAGAAACCCCCTCTGCAGAAGTCACCTGCAGGCAGAGGGGACAGTAAGGCAGACACAAGGCCCATCTTCCTTCACAGCTACGTGGTCTTTGGTTTTCCAGCAAATTCCCTGTAAAGCAGCTCAGCTTTCTGTGGCAGCTCCGTGAGGAACAGGGGAGTTACAGGAATTCTGAGGGGGAAAGCCCATCAGCAGCTCTGCCCAGTGTTATTTGCTTTGTTTCCACATTTATTTGGTATTCCCAGATCATTTTCAGCTCCCAGCCCGCTGCAGCTTTTCCCCTGCCAGCGTGGAACAGGCTCCCCAGGATGGTGGTGCCATACGTGGACAGGCTGGGATGCAAAATATCCTGTGAAATAAAGAAGTGAGCAGATTGGGAACTTCTGTTCCCGTCAGCTGAGAACAAGGGAAGTGCACGGAAAATTGATGAGAGGGAAGACTTCCTTTTTTTTTTTTTTTTTTCTTCCCCACACAATTAGCTGCTGGAAATCCGTGCCAGGAGATTTTGCTGAGGCTGAAAACTTGGCAGGCTGCAAACACTGAATGGGACGTTTACATGGGTGATGAGGACACCTTGTGACAGGGATTTAGGGAGCCCCAGCAGGGGTTGCAATCCACAGGCTTAGCTCAGTGAGGGCTTTTTGCATCGAATTCCTGAAGAAATGTGGTCTCACCACTGCTTTGCCAGTCCATGTCCATGTGGCAGCCTTTGGGCTCCTCCTTCAGGGAGTAATTTCTGTGTCTTCTGGCCATGCCCCACTGGAATCACAGAAGGGTTTGGGTTGGGATGGACCCTGGAGATCATCCAGCTCCCAACCCCTGCCATGGGCAGGGAACTTTCCACAGGAAGTGGCCACAGGCTCCATCACTCAAAGATAATTCCCTTTCTGGGAGAGCTGGGGAATATCAGTGGTCAGGTAGAGATGAAGATGTTCTGCCAGTGGCTCCTGAGAATATCCCAGTTCATCCCTGCCTGGCTATTTTGCTAAGTAAGGAGGCAGACTCTTCTGAGTGCTGCAGTGCTCATGGAAACAGTCCATGCTTTCCATGGGTACTTTGGGAAAACATCATGTCCTCAGGCTGCTGGGGAGGAACTCACTTGGAAAGGGAGCTCAGGGTCTCCAGGCTTGGAATCAGAAGTAAAAACCCCTGTGAGGATGAGCTGCTGCTGTGTTTTGGGCATGTCCTAAGGAAGTAAAGGCTGGTGGAGACAAGGGTCTGCTGCAGTCGGCACCAAAACCCATCTGTTCTTCTGTCTGGGGACATATTTTAGGGAAAAATTATGCTGAATCCACTTAGACAGTCCTAAATATTTCATTGGCACTGGTGAAGATATTCCCACAGCTTCAAACCAAGCATATGGCCCTAGGAGGAAAGTGAAATTGGAAATAATGATGATTAAACTCTGAAAAATATCTGCAGTCCCCTTTCAGCCAAGAAAAAAAAAAGAACATTTAATACTGATTATTTCAGAAAGTTAATGAATACAGAAAATTATGGAACTGGCAAGTCTGGACTTATTTTGAAGCTACACCTGAAATCCTGGGGTTGCTTTTGGGCCCTGCATGACAGGAAGGACATTGAGGGGCTGGAGCGTGTCCAGGGAAGGGAAGGGAGCTGGGGAAGGGGCTGGAGCACCAGGAGGGGCTGAGGGAGATGGGAAAGGGGCTCAGCCTGGAGAAAAGGAGGCTCAGGGGGAACCTCCTGGCTCTGCACAACTCCCTGACAGGAGGGGACAGCCCGGGGGGTCGGGCTCTGCTCCCAGGGAACAGGGACAGGAAGAGAGGGAACGGCCTCAAGTTGTGCCAGGGGAGGTTCAGGCTGGACATCAGGAGGAATTTCTTCATGGAAAGGGTTGTCTAGCCCTGGCACAGCTGCTCAGGGCACTGGTGGAGTCCCCATCCCTGGAGGGACTCCAAAGCCCTGTGGATGTGGCACCTGGGGACAAGGGTCAGTGGTGTCCTTGGCCATGGCTGGTCAGGCTCGATGAGTTTAGAGGGCTTTTCCAACATAAACATTCCATGATCCTGTGATTCTGTGTGGTGGTTATTTGTGAGATGTTGGTTTTTGTCAAACAGTTGTTAAACTATTCCACCCTTGGAGAAGAACTTCACATGGCCATAAAACGCCTGGAAAAAGCTCCATGTGTGGGAGTTCACATGCTGATGGACAGAACCACATGGCCATTCATTCCCACTAAAAACTGGAGGCTCTCACAAAGCCTGATTTTCCAGGTGTGAAAAACTGCTCCTGCTCTTCCAGAAGTCATTTCTCCTGAGGGACATAAAGCCACACAGGCTGGGAAAACACCCCCATCCTTTTTATTAGTGTTTTTCTCTGTATTCCCTTGGACTACTGTGCCAGGGACACAGCCATGTGTTATCCTGCTCAAAAACAGGGAGCTCCAGGGGTCTGCCATGGTGGCTCCATGAGCCAAGAGCTGTAAGGGCTTTGCTGGGAGGAGGGAGAAGAAATCCCTTCCACCTGTGCTGTAGCTCTTGCTGTTTTGAGCTGAATAATTCAGGGTTTGGATTTTAATGAAGGTGTCTGTGGTGCTGACAATTTCCCTCCTTCTCCAGAACAACAAACCCTTCATTTAAACCTGAGATGAATTTTGGCTGTGAGCCTGAACTGCTCCTTGTTGATTCAGGAAGTATCCAGAGGTGCTGAGGGTGACCAGGAGAGCTCCTGGTGACTCCTCCAAGCAGGTTCAGAACCTTTGCTGGGCTCAATCTGCTTCCCTTTGCTCCCTGCTCTGAGCAGGAATGTGGGAAGTGGCCTCGGATGCTCAGGGTGCAGCACCATGGAGATTTTTCCTTAGTCCAGACCAAAGTTTCAAGAGCCAGAGATTTGGTGTGGGGAGTGGCTTGGTGGCTTGGTTCCCTGTGGACCTGGAAAAGTGTGTCTGCGTCCTGTCTCACAGCTCCATAATTCATGGGTGGGATGGGAAACTCATCCCTGTCCCCTCCTTCCACGGGTGAACCACAGCCCTCAGCCACCCTCAGTATTCCACACACAGGGAGGCTTTGAGAACCTTTTATCTTTCTCTTTTCTCTTTACAGACCAGGATGTTCCCAGTTCTCCTCTGCCTCCCCCATGCCATGAGGGTTCTCATCCTTCCCAGCTCTCCCAACCATGTTCCATCCAGGGACACTGTTTCCCTTATGTGATACCTCCTTTAACTTTGTCAGGAGTATTGAATGTAATTCTGGCAGACTTGTTTTTCATTGAAATACTCTTTTCCTCAGCATAAAGGATTTTTAAAGAGATTTTTAGACTTCGATTTCACTTGATGAGCTGTTTTCTTGCCAAAAAAAAATAAAAAGGAAGGAAGGAGAGGGGAGAGAGAGGGGAATGGATTTGGAATGTGCAAAAAGTAATGCTCCAGGATTTTCTCCCTGTGACATGGTTCCCTTAGGAATTACCTCGCTGTTTCATTTCCATGTTTTTTATCGCTCAAGCTCTCAGAAATAACATTTCTTTGTTTAACAGTTGACCCAGCCAGGAATGCAAATCCAGGTTGTTCTGGGTCTGCATCACCTCGGCTCGGAGCAACTCCCATGCCCTGGGCTCCTGCTGCAGCTCAGAGAGGGCTTGGGGAATCCCTGGGAAAGACAGCAGATGGAAAGCAGGGATTGTGACAACCCAGCAGAAAATAAATTCTATTCTCTGGCTTTTGTGCAGATCCCAGGAGGACTTGAGAATGTACACCAGGTGGAATGTCCCTGGAGAGCCGGAACCAGAGCAGGCATCAAGTGAGTCCAGCCATGTCCAGACACCCCCTGGGACAAATCCCCCATGAAGCAGCGATTGTGAAGGAAAGGAGCAGACATTCCATGCAGGACATTCCACAGGAGTTTATGCATCCCTGAGGAGAGATAACTCAGAGCTTTCCTCCCAGCCTCAGGAACGGCTGTGCTGCCAGACAGCCAAACCAAGGGACAGCTTCCACGTCAGGCACGTCTCCTTCCTGATGGAAGCCTCTGGAGTCCAATTCCAGCACCCTCACGACTCCAGCCAGCTCACAATTAGGATCATGGAATCATGGAGTGGTTTGGGTTGGAAGAGAACTTAAAGATCCTCTCATTCCACCCCCTGCCATTGGCAGGGACACCTCCCACTATCCCAGGTTGCTCCAAGCCCCCTCCAGCCTGGCCTTGGGCATTTCCAGGGATGGGGCAGCCACAGCTTCTCTGGGCACCCTATGCCAGGGCCTCACCACCCTCACAGGGAGGAATTTCTTCCCAATATTCCGTCTAAATTTCTCCTCTTTCAGTCTGACCATGGGTTCACCAGAGCTGACAAGGCACAATCAGGGCCTCTGAAGTTATTGTGGCTCTCTGTCAGCTGCAGGATCCTGCTGAAAAGCTGACAGCATCCTGATAAAGCCTCTGCTCCCAACTGTGCCTCAGGGAAGGGAATTTAGGCACCACAGGAATGGCTGAAGAGAACTTCCTGAGAGTGCTCTGGAGCTTCCCTGAGCACTACACAGCAGCAAGGGACAGAGGAAAGAGAGCTTTCACTTTCAGGGGCCTTAACAGAGAAACATGCCAGGGATGCTCCATAAATCCCATTGTAACAGCTGGAAGTTGGTGCCTAGAAAGGTTGAAAAGTAAAAATTCTGGGCCCAAATCTGGCTCTTCCAGGTGCAGGCATAGTGCTTGAACTGGCACATCTTCCTTCCCACCCCAAAAAGCCTGGACCTGGGAAAGGTGACATTCTTGCCCTCCCATTAAGGAGGAGGCAAATTATTCTGATGAGAACAGAGCCATCACCTCCCAGGGGGAGGAAACTCCCACTCTCCCTGTCACTGACATGGGGCTCTCCTGCCTGTCATTCCCCCCTGCTTTAAACTGCAGTTTTGAAATAAGAATGTGTGAATTGAGCTGGTTTAGTCCCTGTTTGGACCATGGAGAGTGTGTCCCACTCCACCCCAGAGCTTCTCTCAGCCTGGGGTGGCTGGAGCCAGGACACCCTGAAGGTCCCACTCCAGTCCTGCTTGTGGCAGATCCCTGTGGAAGAACAGAAACCATTTTAGGAGCTGCGTGCAGGAAAGTGAAGCCCAGTTTTCCTCCTGCAGTAGCAGCTGCCTGGAGCCCCTCTGGATGCTCATTTGCAAAGTCATCCCTGGTCATTTATTTCAGAACCTGCTGAGGAACAGCTGCTCTGATGGGAAATGTGGCAAATCCTCCATGGGGCTCTCCAGACTTGGGGAAGGGGATTTTTGGCAAACGGAAGAAAGAACAGGTGAAGGTGACAGGAGCTGGTGGTTTGGACACAGAACAGCCAGAACCAGCTCCAAGCAGAGCTGTTGTGGGCCTGGAGCTTTGCTCAGGGATGCTGGTTGGAGAACAGGCCCAGCCAAGCACAATTCCTTTGGGATTTTTCCTGCAGTGAGTGTTTCAAGTCTGCTGCTTCCTCCTCCTTCTTGCCCCAGTGGCACCACCTCACCCTCAGCTGTGCAGGTCCAACAGGCTCTGAATGGTCCAGTGAAGGTCAGGGTTTGGTGTCCAGCTTCCAAAAGAGGCTCAGGAAAACCTTCTGGGAAAGGAGAGGAGACTTGGTTCCTGTGAGCAAGGGCTGTGCCTTAGCAGAGCAGTGTGTGGGGAGGATCACACCCCACAGGGCTGAGGGCCTTGGTGAGGCATCTGGAGCAGAAGAGGAAATCCCACTGAAGTTCTGGGACAGCCCTGGTGCTTAAATGTACAAAATACTTCTGTGTCTCCAACTTGGCTGGGCTGAGGTTTGGCTGGGAAAGACCCAATTCCATCACTGTGCTCCTCACTGGGAATGAGCATCACTGAAAACCAGGAGCTTTCCAATAGGAATCAAAGATCAAGTGTAGGAATAGGGTAAAAAGCTAGCCTGTCATTTCTTCTAAGTGCAGCTAACAAGCAATCTGTAAATTCCCATATGAAGCTATTTTGAGAATGAGAAGTTCCTTTAACACAACAATCTATTCTGAGGGTAAAAAATAAGTGCACCTGTAAAAACAAGGGATTTGTCCCTTGAGAATCAGTAAAGAAAATATGTAGACAATCTGAGAATAGATAGATTTGATAGACAAATAAAATGTCTTTTACTAACCAACAGAATGATTAACAAGAAAGCTATTAACCAATTAGAAGCTGCCCTTGAGGTTTGTAAAAACTGTATAAAAGGCAGCATAGGGCCATAATAAAGAGCCCTCTGAAGAGATTCTATCGTGTCACTCTTTGTGTCGTGTCCACCCCAACAACAATAATCAAGAGAAAAGTGGAAGGCCTGGAGAAGTGGAGACTGAGATCTTTGAGGGTCCCACGCAGTCCAGATTCAGTTTCCAGCCTCAGTCAAATCCTCAGTCAAATCCTGTAACCCACAATGAGATCGGGAGCTGCAGGTGCCCAGTCCATGCCCTGGCTGTGGTGGGGTCAGCAGGGGCTGCAGGGATCTGCACAGCTCTGGGAAATGTGGCCTGGCACATCCCCCTGTGGAGGAAAAAGATGCTGGGAGTGAATCCCTGCTATCACCAGGGCCTCTCACGAGGGTCAGAGCTGTCCACAGCCAGAGCTCCCAGCTCGTGGCCTCTCCAAAGCCATCTGCAGGACTGGTGTGCTGAAATCCCACTGTGAGGCCCCACCACACTTCCAGAGGCCCTGCTGGAAAGGCACTGCCCTCCCCACCCCTGGAAATGTCCAAGGCCAGGACTTGGAGCAGCTTGGCCTAGTGGAAGATGTTTCTGCCCATGGAAAGGAGTGGAATTAGGTGGTCTTTATGGTCCCTTCCCACCCAAAGCACTCCATGACTCCATGGAAGGACTGCAGCAGCAGGCCTGAGAGCCACCCCAAATTTGGGCTGCTGTAGGGAGCAGAGGTGGGGGGAAGCAGTGAGGCAGAGCAGATAAAGATTTGCATGAACAAAGGAGTTCTATTTTCTGTTCTGTTTTTTTTTTTGTTCCCCAAAACAAAGGAGAGACTGAAGAGCGCCTGTTTAATTTGTGAATTTCACAGCTTCGCCTCGCACAAGAGAGGGGGGAAGGAGCCACAAAAAGCCCAACAACAGGCATGGAAAGAGCCCCAAGTATTAATGGCAGCTGATCAATAACTAATCCGCAGTGTTCCAGTTACCAACTTGATGGAGAAAATTCACGGTGCTTAAGTAATTCCAACTAATCTTAATGAATGCCTCCATGCCTACATGCCTGCAGAGCTGTGTGAAATTTATAGAAAAATGTCATTTCGGCTCTCTGAATATTTTTTCCCCTCGCAGTCATCAAAGGAGCATAAAAAATGCTCTTAGAAATCTGCTATCTCTCCCTGCCAGATGAGGGCTTCAAAAGGCGAGCACTCATTTTTTAGTCGTAAGCAGGGAAGATTATGAATACATTATCTGGTTAACATTAAAAAAAAAAATTCAAAACACCCAATTTTACATTCTTACTTATTTATCCCGTGCCTCTGTCCCCTTTTGTGCGCCTCAGCCTCTTCCCTGCTGAAGAAAATAATGCCAAGTAGACAAATCAGCTACAAGTAGGGAAGCGGTGATACATATTTTTTGTTCTATTTTTATTTGGCGCTACTTCGGGGAAATTTCAAAGGGAAAGGAAGATCAATATGGTGGGTTTGAGCTCTCTCTGTCTTTGCCTGCTAAAAGCTGATGAGTTCCTCTCAAGTTTGGGAGCAGCCTGCAGGAGAAGGCTCTGCCGAGCTGCCACCGAGGCAGACAGGGCCTCGCTGGGGAGCAGAAGCGCGAGGGGAAGGAGCTTTGCAGAGACAGAAAGGACGGAGGGAGGAGCCGTGGTAATTTTGCAGTGGAAGTTTATTTTCCCCTGGGAAGTCTAAGGTAGGGTCTTAGCGTGGGAATGGAGGGAGCAGTGACAACCAGGATGGGATTTCTGGGGAGGCACGGGCCAGGGGGAGGATGGAGACGGACTCCAGATTGTGCTGATTCAGGCTCCCCTGATCCAGATGAACACCCCAGTTCTGGTTCCACAATAAGGAACAGAATCATGGAATAATTTGAGCTGAAATGGACACATAGGGATCATCAATCCAGCTCTTGGCCTTGCACAGACACCCCAACAATCCCACCCTGTGCATCCCTGGGAGCATTGTCCAAACTCTCCTGGAGCTCTGGCAGCCTTGGGGCTGTGCCCATTCCCTGGGGAGCCTGGGCAGTGCCCCAGCACCCTCTGGGGGAAGAACCTTTCCCTGATATCAAAACTAAACTCCCCCAGCACAGCTCCAGCCACTCCCTGGGTGCTGTCCCTGCTCACAGAGCAGAGATTGGAGCTGCCCCTGGAGAGGAGCTTTGGGTCAGGATGATGTCTGCCCTCAGCCCCTCTTCTCCAGCTGAATAGACCAAGTGCCCTCAGCTGGATGAAGACTTTCCCACCCCCACAGGTGAGGGACTGGTAATGAAGATGTGTTCCCAGTGATACCCAGGAGTATCTGGAGATGGACACCTGGGGCCTCACTTATCCCTCACCTCAGGCCCCTGCAGCTCCTCAGGTCTCTCACCCACAGCTTCAGAGGCAGGAAGGAATATTCAGCACAATTCAATTTACTATACCCATGCTCCCACCAGACAATTCTGCTTCCCCTTCCCAGCAGGGCTGCCTGCCCTTGCTGGGCAGTTGTGTCCATGCAACTCTTCCCACTTACTGAAAATTCCTCCACATCAAAAGGGTCCCTTTTTCTCCTCCGTTTCCCTCGGGGTCCAGCTCTGACTCTGTCATAAATTGATGTACAAAGTATGAACAGGAGGATTTTTTTTAGAACAACTTCAGCAATCTTTGTAGTTCATAACTAGGCATGCAGGGGTTTTATTAATTTAACAGTGTTATTCCCCTTATGAAATATTCATCCCAGAGGATTTCTGTGCACATGAAGGTTTTGAAGAAATTGATCTGCAATGCAGCTACTCCTTTAAAAGAATGATTTCTTTATTATCTCTGCCTTTCAGTGCTACTCTATATCTGAGCAGTGCCTGATTAAATGTGTGATCAATCTCAGGAAAGCTAACAGATACATTTTTAATTGGGGGTGAATTTACTGTGTGGGAGGAGGCGTTTGGTGAGCCCAGCCCGCTGGAGGCTTTGCTTTGCCAGCTCCTCCTCTGGCATGCTTGCAAGCCATTGGCTTCCCAAGCCCTGGGAGATGCCTTCACCCCCCTTGGCACCACCAGCTCAGCCGATCCAGTGTCATCCATCAACTGATGGAGATGGAGCTGCTCTTGGGCCCTGATTCAGCAGAGCCATTAAACAGGCTCCTCTCCCAGGGAGCTGAGCCCTGCTGGCTTTGGCTCCATTGCCCTCTCCCCACATTCCTGTGCTGTTTTCCAAAAATCCACTCAATCCACTGGTGAGTGCTGTCCTGTCCCCTCTGGGCTGGCTGGGGAGGGCAGTGGCTGCTGGGTCCCAACCCCATGGGATGGAACATCTCCCGTGGTGCTGAATCTGAGCAGGGTTCTCCTGGGGCAAATCCCAGAATCCCAGAATGGTTTGGGGTGGAAAGGACATTAAATCGCATCCAGTCCCACCCCCTGCCATGGGCAGGGGCACCTTTCACCATCCCAGGTTGCTCCAAGCCTCATCCAACCTGGCCTTGGACATTCTCAGGGACAGCCAGAGCTTCTCTGAACAACCTGTACCAGGGCCTCCCCACCCTCACAGGAAGGAATTTCTTCCCAATATCCCATCTACCCCTGCCCTCTGTCAGCTTAAGGCCATTCCCCCTTGTTCTGTCACTCCACCTGTTGTCCAAAGTCCCTCTCCAGCTCTCCTGGAGCCCCTTCAGGCACAGGAAGGGGTTTTAAAGTTTCCTCAGAGCCTTCTTTTCTCTGGGCTCAATACCCCCAACTTGTGTAAATAAAAACTGGAATTTAAAGGTCATGCAAAGAGGAGAAATGGGAGCAAAGAGGAGAAACGAGAGTTATTTTTGTACCCTTCCCAGCAAGATCCTTCCAAGTGCTGCCACAGCAGGGCACTGGGATAAGGAGCCATCAGACAGGTCTGACAGGGAAAGCACCAACTCTGCTCCAAGCAGCCAAACTTTGCAGGCCCTTTTAGCCTGCACTTGATCCTTCCAAGGCATCTGGGGATAAAACACACGGCTGTGTTCAGAAGTGAGGCAAGGATGATGTGCCCTTGGCATGAACAGGGAGGTAGGGCCCAGCTGACCCCTCCTTTCCTCTCTGGTGTTGTGCTAATCCTCTGCTCCCAATGGTCCAGCAGCACCTCTGGCTTCACCCACAGCACTGCCTGAGTGCCACCTGCTCTGTCCCCACCACACCCTGGTGCCCCCTGGGTGGCTCCAAGCTGCACTTCCCAGCTGGAACGCTCCAGGCAAAGGCTGGCACCTCACTGGGAGGCAGGTGAGGGCTGTCCTGGGGTGCAGCACCCGGCTGTCACCCCGTGTCCCACTCTGAAGGGTGACACCCTTAGGCAGGAAAATGTGCCGGCCCATCCTGCCCTGCTGGCCCCCACATCCCCTCCTTGCAGGGGACACTGATCCAATGTCACTAAGGCCCAGAGGAGCGCGGGGCAGGGCTGTGCTGGGCACTGGGGGTGGCAGAGGCTGGGGCCATGTCACTGCTCAGTCTCGCAGTGTCCCCTGGTGTTTGCAGACTCCGAGCAGCTGGAACTGAGCTGCTCCCCACGGGATTTGCCCAGGAACATCCAGGAATGGCATCCACCCAAGCTGGAGCTGCAGCACAGCCCCTCTGCCACCCTCAGAGCCACTCCCAGTGACACCGTGCTCCCCAAATGGGCACTGAGCCACCCTTTGCTGTACAAGCCCTCCCAGAATGCATACAAAAACAATTCCAAATGATCCCACACAGAAAAGCTGGAGGAATTTGCCTTTCAGCTTGGGTTCCAGCAGATTTGAGGTGTTGTGACTATGCTGGGCCTGTTTGCCTCCCCACTGTCACCTGAATTTACCCAGATGTGAAGGGGACACAATTCAGGCCCTATAACCCCAGAAAGAAAATATGAATGGCTCTTCCCTGGTTTTACATTGGGCATAAAATCTCCAGGGAGGTGAGAAACAGGGAAATGCTGGGGGAATTGGTGCTGGAGCAAAGTACAGCTGAATTAAAACCAATAATATGTGATTAGATCCAGAGAAACTGAGGTTTCATTCATTCCTCTTTCCTCTTCTAGAGGGCCAGTACTCTCCCAGAGCAATCCAAACTGTCTGGCAGGGACTGGGAAGCTGAAAAAGCAAATAAATTATTATCGAGGTAGAAAAAAATCCTGCAGCCTTCAAAGGAGCTGCTTAAAGACAGGGGAGCTCTACCTGGCCAAAGGATTTAATAGAGAAATGCCGGCCTTGAAATCCACGATATTTAAAAACCCTCTGACTACAAAAGAAATTTGGGACTTTTGTAACCCACCAACATTGTTTCTGGGGTATTTTGGAAGCTGCAGAGGAGCAGGAACATCCTGGACTCACAGTTTAAGGAATATATCCTGCACAGGTCTCTAGATGTGTAAATACACCCGATGTTGGTGTTTAAATCAATCCCTGTACACTAAATATTGAACCCTTTCAAGGCCAGACCCCCTCAGATTTTCTGGAAGATTTGTTGATCCTTCTCTCTCCACACAGGATCGACTCAGGATAAATACAGGAGAGATTCTACACAGCTTTGGCATAATAATTATAATAAAAATCCCAATGAATTGTGTTGTTATCCAGCAGAACTCCCTGACCTCAGCACTTCCTATGAGGCAGTGCTGCATTTAGCAAATACGCCGTAGGATTTTGCTGGAAAATAAAACTGATTGGACAGATTTGGGAGTCAGTGAGCTAAAAGGATGCTCATGGATAAAGTGAGCATCCAAGGCTGAGGGGATTATCCCAGGTGAAAATCCAGCTGAAACAATGCCGATGTTAAATGCAGTTATCCCAAATGATAGGCATTAACCTGCTGAAATTGCATCATGGAATTTGAATTATGTGGAATATCCTGAACTGGAAAGGACCCACAAGGATCATCCAGTCCAACCCCTGGCCCTGCACAGGACATCCCAAATTCCCATCCTACGCCTGAGAGCATTGTCTAAATGCATTCCAATATTTATCCAATTGCCAAAACCAGTTTGTTACTTTTGGGCTTCAACATTTCCTGTCACCTGAGTAAATCGACCATTTAATTTTATTCTTACTTCTGCCTTTTTAGGGACAGAGGTAATTTACTGTGTTTGGATAACCCCTGATGGGGACTTCTCTCAGATTGTTTGGCATTCCCTTTGTAACACTAATAATGACACCCAAATTTGTCTTGTTGCCTGGACAGGCATACAAAGCCACACCACAAAGGTGTGGATCTTAATCGCTCTCCCTAATTTCCTGTGCTTTGGCTGAATTCCCTCATTGTCTTCTCCTTGAAAAGAAAGCAATGACTGGGGGAAGCACCGGCATTTAGCACTGATAACGTCAAAAAAACACGCAAGGCAGGCACTCCTGGAGAGAGAAAAGAACGGCAGAGAGACAAAACACAGAGGAGAGGCTGGAAATCCACGCAGGAGCTCCCACCTCCTCCCAAACCTGGAGAGTTTTCCAGCACACCCAGAGCATTTATTCCCCTTCTGCAGAGGCACTGCAGCAATTGCAGCTTCTTCCAGGAGGTGGCAGGAAGATTTTTGCTGAGAAGGAGAGGGAAAGTCGGAGAGAAAGATTTTAAGGAGGAAAGGGTACACCTGGCAGGCAGAGATCTGAAACCCTTCCTACTCCTCGCAAGCTGAGGTTGGCAGGGACAGCTTCCACTCTCCCAGGGTGCTCCAGGCCCTGTCCAAACTGGTCTGGAACACTTCCAGGGATCCAGGGGCAGCCACAGCTTCTCTGGGCAACCTGTGTCAGGGCCTCACCTCCCTCACAGGGAACAATTCCTTCCCAGTGGATTCCTTCCCAATCCCATCTAACCTTGTCCTTTGGCAGCAGGAAACCATTCTCCTGGTTCCGTCCCTCCATCCCTTGAAAATATTCTCTCTCCCTGTTTCTTGTTGGCTCCTTCAGGCACTGCAAGGCCATGATTAGGTCACCCTGGAGCTTCTCTTCTCCAGGATGAACAATCCCAGCTCTCCCAGCCTTTCTTCCCAGCAGAGCTGCTCCATCTCTCTGATCATCCTGGTGCCTCCTCTGGACTCTCTCCAGCAGCTCCATGGAAGTGTAGAATTTAAGTGGAAAGGATCCTGACCTGAGGCTCCTGTCCGATTCCCAGGAGGGGAATAACTGGAGGATTTCCAAGCAGATTTGGATGCCCAAAACATCTTTTGCTGTTCCTGTCTCCGTAAAGGGGACTGCACACCTTGTATCCCTGCAATATCCAAAGGTGGGCAGTCCATGGGAATCCTGTCATGCAAGGACATGGATTCATGGTTTGAATTAAGAGGGACAAAAGCCTGTTGTTAATGTTGTTGTTGCTACTCCTGTAGTAGCATCAGGATTTGCAAAAGCATGACTCAAGGTCTCATTCCCTCAGTCACAATTTCCAAGCACAGAGAGCTGCTGGAGCACTGAGATTTGCAGGGTGTCCTCGGAGCTCACCCTCTCCACACACCCTGGCATTACAGCCCCAGGGAGATTTTCCCTGGGAAAAGAGCTCTCTGTTCACAAATTGATTTTTGGCAGACTTTAGTGGGACATTATTGAAACCATTTGTAAAATTGCTGTGCTCTATTCCTCTCGTATCATGCAGCAATTGGGGCAGCAGTGTGGAAATGAAACATTTCAATCTCCGTTAATATGGATTGTTTCAGTCTTATTAAAACACTTCAAGAAGGTCAAAGCAAAATATTGTTGGGATATTTTTCTTGCTGAAGAGAAATGGGGATTTGCCTTTGAATCCCTGCTTTGGGTGACCTCGGGTTGGAAATCTGTACGTGCAGGGATAGAATAATTCCAAGTTTGGAGACATTTTAACCACGCTTCCTACCCATGGGCAGGGAATGTAAACTGGCTCTGGAAAATTAATGGAAATTAACCAGGAGGGATTTTGGCCGAGCAGGGGTTGCAGTCCACTGTAGGAGAAGGGAATACAGGTGACCTTGCCCCTGACAAGTAACAGTTGTGTTAATTATCCAATACAGCCTTGCCCCAGTGAGTCACAGCTGTATCCAATAAAGGTAAGTGTGAGAAAAGGGAGTGGGTGAGCTGGGGAGGGGGGAGAAAAATCATCGTGAAGGAGAAGGTACTTTAAGGAAGAAGAAATGAGAGAGTCATGAAGAAGAAGGATCCTGGGGAGAGAGAATCGCTGCTGTGAGGTCAGTCTGGGTCTGCAGTCAGAGCCTGTTGTTGGAACCTGTAGTCACAGTCTGCACACTGATCCATGCAGTCACAGTCTAGCTGGGTAAAAGCCTGCAGTCAGAGTCTGCAAGCTAATCCCTGCAGTCAGAGTTTAGCAGGAAATAACCAGCAGTCAGAGGCTGCAAGGAAACCTCCAGTAGGAGCTTGCTGCAGCCAGAGTTAGGGAATAGCTGCAGTCAGGATGGCTGAGCTGTAAAGGGGAATAAACCAGGACCCTTTTTATGCTGTGTTTGAAAAGAAGTCTGTGCCTCAGCACATTTCTATGCCCTAACAAGAGGGCTGCTGCAATAGTCCACAGCTTCCAGATGGGATATGGGTGGCTGGGGAGGCACCGGGACATCCATTGTTCCTTTCTCAAAGTTGGAAGCTTTTGGAGGATGGAGAGAAACTGAACAACTGACTTTGATCCACACAAAGAGGAGTGGGATCATGCTCCCAGCCAGAGACACCTTGTAGATACTCCAAAAAGCCTCCCTCCCCCAAAAAATATCATGGAATTATATAATTATTTTGGTTGGAAAAAGCCTCCAAAACCATCGAGTTCAACCTTGTCACCCAGCCCAGAGCTCTGAGTGCCACATCCAGGCTTTCCTTGGACACCTCCAGGGATGGGGGACTCCAAACCTCCTTGGGCAGCTCCTTCCAGTGCCTGGCCACCCTTTCCAGGAAGAAATTCTTCCTATTGTCCAACCCAAACCATCCTGCAGGGCATAGTGAGTGGTTCTAACCTGAAGTTCAACTAAATTTAGTTGAACTAAAATTCCCTGGATATGCAGCACCTTAAGAATCTCAGTAAGCTGACAGGAATTCTGTTTTGTTCATTCCATCTACTTAGTTCTCCTTTAGGTGGGTTTTCCCCTGGTCTGGTGAGCACTGCACAGATTATTTGAGTGAGGGTAGATTTTTTTGGTGTGGTTGACTGAAACATCCCAATTTAGGACCAAAGTCCAGGGCAAATCACTGGCCTCTTTTTTTTTTTTTTTAATATACTTGTAATAAACTCATCAGTTTTACTGAAAATGCAAGACTTTTTCATCACTTTATCTCTCTTCCTTTGTTAATCCCCTTGTTGTCTTCCACTCTCAAGAGAGAAAACTTCTCTTTTAATTATTTAGCCTATTATTGGCATTAGTTGGCTCTGTTTTCTTTTGCAGAAGCCACCAGAAGCTCCTTCAAAAGAGCAGCATAATTTTGTAGTCAGGCTTTGCATTTCCTGATCATTAACAAACAGGGTTTTATGAAATTCTGGCGCTTTTTTTTGTCTCTTTATCACTGAGAAGACAGTGAGAAACAAAAAAACCCAAAACTCTTTCTGCTCTCATCTCCTTTGAAAGCATTTAATACTTTCTCTTCACAGTTTCTCGGTGGTTCACGCCAAGAAAATATTCCTGCAAGGTCAGGTCTGCTGGGGAGGCCAAATGAAATGTTGGACCTCGGTGGAATTATGGGATCATCTGGACAGGCAATATTGGCCTTGGGAAAGAGTTTTGCTCTGTGAATTCATAGCTCTGGCTGCAGCCAGCGTGGTTTTGAAGGAATAAAACAACAGCTTTGAAGGGCCTTATCTACAACTAACACGCAGTGGTTTAAGCCTCAGAGACCCTGGGCTACTACATCTGGTGGCTTTGCTTCCTCCTCCCCAGTTTCTGCTGGACTCAGCCTTGTTGGATTGGCTTCCCTTCCCTGGGAAGTGGGAAAAATGGCAATTTTTGGCTCTGAAGTGGCAGCGAACCTTCCTTCCTGAGGAAAACCAGGATATCCCTTCAAAGGATCTCACAGGGACCCACAGGCAGGACTGGCAGCCACAGGCCTGTGCCCTCTCTCCTGGCTTTGTGCACTTCTCTGTCACCACAGAGCTCACATTTATCACCCAAACTTGGATAGAAAAATCCATCTTTTCCCTTGGAAGCTTGTTTTAGTCTCCCAGGCTAAAAGCACACTGATCTCTGCAGCAAATAAGGAAAAAGCTGACGTGGAAACTGAGTCATGAAAGGCTTGTGTGGGTCTGATTCCCGCACCTTGCTCTGTGATTGCTGAGGAGGGAACAGCCACAAAGTGTTCCACAGGGACTGAGAAACAAAAGAAAACTCTAACTCTGCCCCGAAACTCCTGAGCTTCCCAGTGCTAAGGATCCATTCAGTGTGGGAGTGATGAGGCAGCCCTGCATTTCAGGCACTCCTTCAGGGCTTTTTTTTTCCCATCAGAAAAGCAGTTTTGAAAGGAATATCCTGGTTTATTCATTCTGGGAAGAGCTGTTCTGGGTGAGCTAAGCCTGGAAGCCCTGACTAGCCAGCATTCCATGGAATATCTGCTCAGGGCCTGGTTGTGAGGGAATGAATGTGAGGGAGCTGGGCTCTGGCCATGGTCCTTTTCCACACATGGTAATTCCATTAAATTAACATTGGCTGCACGTTCTCATGGCAACTCTGAACCCAAACAATAACAACACGGAGGATGTGGGAATGGGGGGAAAAACTGTCCTGGAAATTCCTCTTTTGTGGGGAATGTGCGTTGGGAAATGAAAGGAGAGCAGCAGGAGGGCGTCAGCTCCTGCTTCCCACGGGGCAGGATTATGGCTCTGCTCAGCCCCTGACGGGTGCACCTGGTGAGGCTGGGGCTTTTTTCAGCCTTGAGGAGTCTGTGATTCCTTGAGGAGTCTGTGATTCCTTAAGGATTCTGGCACAGCACTGACTGCCTCTGCCCCCTTTTGGTTGTGCTCTGTGTTTTCCTGTCTCCCTCAGCTCCCCTTCGGAGCGAAGCCTTGTGCGTCCCGTTTCCCTTAAGCATCACCCCCTTGACCCACATCCCCTAATTTTATACTGAACCTATTATTTATATGGCCCTGTTAGCCTGGGAGGGCCCTCTTTGCTGGGATGCTGCTGACAAGGGCTCTGTGTGAGGTGTCCCTGGGCTGGGTGGCTTTGGGGAGGTGGCGTGAGGGTCCCTGGTCTGGGGGTTTGGGGAGGTCCATGAACAGGGGTTTTGAGGGGTGATGATGTTGATGGTTTGGGAGGTCCCTGGGCTGGGGATTTGGAGGTTTCCCTAGTCTGGAGCCTTGGGGGTTTCCCTGGTTTGGGAGTTTAAGGGGAGGTGGTGAAAAGGGTCCCTGGGCTGGGGGTTTGGGGTGAGATCATGTTGGGGGCCCTGGTGTGGAGTTTTAGGTGGGTCCCTGAATAGGAATTAGGTGGTGTTGGGGTCCTTGCTATGTGAGTTTGGGGACTTGGGGGACTTGTGAATTATGTGGTCTGGGGAGGTTCCCTGGACTGGGGGTTTATGGGGAGGTGGTGTTGCAGTCCCTGGTCTGGAGGTGTAGGGGGAGTCCCTAAATTGGGGCTCAAGGGGACATGATGGGGGGGTCCCTGCTGTGGGGGTTGTGGGCAGGTGATGTGGAAAGTCCTTGCTCTGGGACTTTGTGCTGGCTCCCTGGGGATTTGTGGGGATCATGCTCCATGTGTTCTCCTGACTGGATCTTCTCATGCCTTTTGAGGTGAGTGAAGCAGGTCTCACCTCTGCAGGTCCCTCTCCAGCTCCAGGGGTAAAACCAGCCCCAAACTGGTGCTGCTGCTGGGCAGTGGCCTTGCTGAGGCCTGGGGCTCAGAGTTCAGGGTCACTTGTCTTGTTTTATGTTCAGTGAAGCTTTGGGCTTTTCTTTTAAGGGAAAACTTTGATTTTGTGCTTTGGTGCCCCACTTGTGTCACTGGTGCTGGGTCTGCCTGTTCCAGGTCATGGCCAACATTTGGACATCTTTCTGTAGTGGCTGGAGAACTGTCCTGGCCCCTGGGGACCAGGGAGGACCATGCACGTACAGCTGTTCCTCAGCCACCTCTTCCAGGTGCCTGCAAACCCCTCCATGAGGTGTTTGTGCCACCAGCCAGGCAGCCCCTGCAGTCCCCAAAATTGCTGTTCCTCCTCAGAACGAGCAGTTCCCCCACAGGGAGCAGGGAAAACTCTTCCCAGTGGTTTCTCTGAGGATCTGGGATGGGGGTGGGTCACTCCTTGTAAAACACTCTGTGGAGACAGGGAAAACAAAGCCGCCTCTGTGAAGCAGATCGGGTTTATTTGGGAAGAGTTTTCCCTCTGATTAATTGTGGGGGTGTGGGTATATGCTGGGAAAGGCACTAATGCTTACTGGAATTGGGCTATAAATGGTTGCTAACTTCTCCTTCCCTGTGTGATAAATATCATAATTGATGCTACAATATGTTAACATTCCAAGCAGGAGCTCTTCTTTTCCTATGGATTTATTTTCATGCATGAGTAGTGTGGAGGGTTTGAAGACACCTTCCTTCAAAGATTAGGGGATCTTGACATCTTTCCTCTGTATTAGGGAGAGGATAAGGCATCCTTTTTTAAAAGAAGAGATGAATATCATCTTTGGTATGCAGAAATAACTTACTGAAATTGTTAAATGCATTTCTTGTCAAATTTGCAGAGCTGGGCTGAACAACTTGTAATTTAATAAAATCCTGGGAAAATGGTCAACAAACCTGGGAACTTCCACTTATTCTGCCAAACTTGTGTTAAATTATGACACCTGTTCTAATATGGCAGAACACAGAGGAGAATCCTTCCTTTTAAACTATAACTTATTAAAAAATATGGTTTTAGCCATGTGTGAGCTTAGAGAACAAAATCAGTACAGGAAGGGGGGATTGAAGCACTGTTGAAACTGCCTGTGTCAAACAACTAATTTTAGACCTGGGCTTTAAATGTGCCTTTGCAGTATATTTTTATGCTTCAACTCTCTGCCTCAGACCTTCAAATTTTATTTGGGTGATGGATTTCTGTCAAAATTGGTCGACATTTAGCACTAAAGTCAGGCTGAAATATGAATCCAGCGCTTTAGGACTCCTTTTATTTTGTGTGTAGAGCCTGGGGTTCTCATCCCCCTTATTAACTCTTGAGGAGCTTTTAGGTTCATATTTTTGGAAGAACGATTTTATTGAAGTTTCATTCACTCTCAAAGTAGAGATTGATTGATACAGTGAACCCAAGGGGGATTTTACAGATGGTGAAATTTCCTGTTAATTAGCAAATAGCCTTTGGTACCACATGCATTGCTTTTTGCCACTTGTTTTGGGGTCATGGGGGTGATTTCCTTATGTCATTGCAGAGTCCGAGGGACAGCTTACAGCTTTTTCTCTCCTGTTTCAGTTTTCCTGGTGTTTTGTTTTTGGCATGTGGAGATCAGAGGTTCATGGCTGTGTGTGTCTGCTCTGCAGACTCTCAGTAGGGTGGGGATGGTGTTTGGTGGGGTTTTTCAGGGCAGAACTGTTTCTTTCTGTCCAGGCTCATTTTCCTTCTGAGGGGACAGCTGATTTTAGGAGTAAAATGGGATTAGGCCAGGTTTTGTAAAGAAAATAACCGTATTCTTGGCACCCTGCCTTCCCAGGATGTGAACATCCAGAGTCCTTTGAGATTAAATTCTGTCTTTTTATAGAGGAGGAGATGCTTGATGTTACCTCGGGCTTCGGGAGAGCTGCCAGCTCCCCAGTCTGTGCTCCAGTAGCAATTGCACATCTCACATTCCAATCACCCCATTTGCACAAGCCTCCGTGTTACCCCGATGTTCCCTGCTGGAAAAAAAAAAAAAAAAAAAAAAACAACCAAAAAACACCCACCTTGCACACTGCTTCTGGAGCTGTTGGATTTGCACGTGGAGGCTTTTGTTGGATCACAGAATCATGGAATGGTTTGGGTTGGAAAGGACTCCAAAGCTCATCTCATTCCATGGGCAGGGACACCTTCCATTATTCCCAGGTGTCCCAACCGGGGACACTTCCAGGGGTCCAGGGGCAGCCACAGCTGCTCTGGGAAAGCTCTGTGGGGGTAATTTTTGGGTGGGATCAGAATAAAGCCGCTATCCAGACACATCACCTCTACCTCCATTGTTCTCCTCAAAGATTTTTGTCACCTCTTTCTAAACCAGATTTTTGCCGGACTTTCTGCCAGCCGGGAGGGTCGTGCAGGACGGGGAAGCGCTTGGCACCATTTTACACCCAGAGACGGCACAAGCCGCGGGATCAGCAGGATCCTGCCTCCCTGGAAAACCTCGACAAGCGTCTCTTTGGCCGGGCTGACACCTGGTTATCCCGGCTTTGGGAGGAGGGAGTCGTGTCCGGAGGTGCGGGCTGCAGGTGGCAGCAGCAGCCTTCCCTTCCCTTTCCTTCCCTTCCGGGGATGCTGCGGCAGCTGCCGCCGCTGCCTGCGCTCATCGCGGCTCCTGCCAAAACCAGCCCGCTGGTAAAACACAGAGAGCTGCGAGCGCAGGGTGCGGGTTTGTCGCCTCGCAGCCGCGATGTGGGGACACTCCGCGCTTCCCCCTCCCTCCCTCCTCTCCTCCTGAAGAGGAATTCGGCTCCTTGGAGAGAGGGGAGGGGAGGAAAAGGCTTTCAGCATCACGCAGTGCCAGACAGACCCCGGTAATCACATTTGTGTGCAGTGATTGGTTGGGTTGGGCTCTCCGAGCCATGAATTGAACGGATTCCGGCTTTTTGTGCTTTTGGGGGTGTGTTTTTTCTGTCCTCCTCCCGTTCCCTCTGTGCCTGGCTGCGATAGCAGGAGCTGTTCCTCCGCGATAGCGGCAACCAAAGGCAGCAGTCGTTCCTGGGCGTTATCATTATTCCAGGCAGGGATGCAGCCCTCGGAGCTGTGGGGGTTTGAGTGCTCAGTCCATGAACTTCGTGGCTGACAGAGGCATCTCTTCCCTCACCTCCTGGCTCTGGCTGCTGGTCCTGTCCGTGCCCTGGGTGGGATGACCCCACTATTTGCCTGCAAGTGTCACTTTGATCATTTCTGTGCTGCTCTCTCCAGCCCTGGAACTGCTCAGTGCAGTCACTCCCAGAGGCAGCTCCACTCCAACCCTGTGCTGGGCTGATCTCCAAAGTGGGCAGCAGGGAAGGGATTGGGATTCTGCCCCTCAGCCCCACTCAGGTGAGAGCCCACCTGCAGAGCTGCCCCAGCCCTGGGGCCCAGCACAGGGGGGACCTGGAGCTGCTGGAGAGAGTCCAGAGGAGGCACCAGGAATGGAGCAGCTCTGCTGGGAGGAATTGCTGGGAGAGTTGGGATTGTTCAGCCTGGAGAAGAGAAGCTCCAGGGTGACAAAATTGTGGCCTTGCAGTGCCTGAAGAAGCTGACAGGAAACATAGAGAGAGATAATTTCCAAGGGATGGAGTGCCAGGACAAGGGGAATGGCTTCCCACTGCCAGAGGGCAGGGATAGATGGGATATTGGGAAGGAATTATTCCCTGTGAGGGAGGTGAGGCCCTGGCACAAGGTACCCAGAGAAGCTGTGGCTGTCCCATCCCTGGAATTGCTCCAGGCCAGGTTGGATGGGGCTTGGAGCACCCTGGGATAGTGGAAGGTGTCTCTGTCCACAGCAGGAGGTGGAATTAGATCATCTTTTAGGTCCCTTTCAACCCAGCCCATTCCATGATTCTTGGGAGAGCTGCACTGCACATGAGGAGCTCCAGTGTGCAGATGGATTTTGGAAGGTGATTGCTGCAGGGGTAAATGCTGCAGGAATTCTCTGGAAGCAGCAGCTCTGCTGTTTGTGTCTCTGTCCTGACCTGAGGCAGCTTCCTTAGAGTGATGTGTTGCTTGCATTTTTGGGCTTGTCTCAGGATGGGATGAGCTCCAGCTGGTGACATCCAGTGCAGGCAATGATGTCATCTACCTCATCCCACTGGCAGAAGGTTTCAACCACCAAATGAGAAGAAAAAATGGATTGGGAGAGCTGCTGGCTCCTGCAAGAGGCCCTGTGAGACCCAGCTGAAATGCCCAGACTGGTGGGTGTGAGCAGTGAGAGACCAGCTGGAGGATGCTGGGCTTACACCTCTGGGGATCTCTGTCACCTTAAAAAAATCTTACAATCAATTAGCTTGGGAAAGACCTTCAAGATCATTGACCCAGCCTTGCCATGCCCACCCATGTCCCCGACTGTCACATCCAAATGTCTGTGAAACCCCTCCAGGGGTGGGGACTCCAGCAGTGCCAGGGCTGTCCCTAATATCCAACCTAAACCTTCCCTGGTGCACCTTGAGGCCATTTCCTCCTGTCCTTTGTCCCCTTGTTGTCAGATGAGCCTTTGAAGTCCAGAAGTGGTGCAAACCTGAAGTGCTCAGGTCAGTGGTAGGGTTTAATTACATTAATTACTGCTAATGGTCTCCCAGATGGGATGTGTCCAAGGCAGGACTCTGCTGCTGGCTCATGTGCCACCAGAGACAGAAGTGTCCCTTCAGCCCAGGCTGTTTGGGATGCCAGCAGTAGTTGTGGTGGGAATTCACACCACACTTACACAGCAGTGAAATGTGCAAACCATGTGCTCAGGAATTAGGGATTCACAGCCTCCCTTGCCAAGATCCCACGGGGAATGAAGGGCAGTGCTGCCCTTGGCCGCAGGTCAGTGGAGCACTGAACAGTGGCAGGGAGAATCCTGTGAATCCCTCATTCCTGCTTTTCCTGCCCCATGCTCAGCTCTGCCAGCCCAGGGAGGGATCCCTGCAAAGCCACAGCACCTGCATTTGAGGTGTTGAAGGGAACTTGGAATCATGGAATGGTTTGGGTTGGAAGGGATCTTAAAACCATCCAGTGCCACCTCCTGCAATGAGCAGGGACACCTTCCAATGTCCCAGGTTGCTCCAAGCCCTGTCCAGCCTGGCCTTGGACACTTCCAGGGATCCAGGGGCAGCCACAGCTTCTCTGGGCACCCTGTGCCAGGGCCTCCCCACCCTCTGGATAAAGGATTTCTTTTTAATTTCCAATCTAAGCGTGTTTTCTCCCAGTCCAGAGCAGGGCCCTCCCTCTCCCACAAGAACTGTGCTCGCAGGCATTTTAATGCATTTGATTTGTTTTTGCACAGAATGAAGATTTGCTAACACTGATGCTAATCGTGACTCTGGAGTGATTTGACCAGATTGTTTTAGAACAAAAACCCCCGGGGAAAAAAAAAGACAAGTACTTTCTGCTGACATTTCTGCAAACTCTTTTTGCTTCTTTTCTGTTGAGCTGACTTTTCATTTCAGACCTTTCCTTAACTTGATTTTTGAGACGTTCAGAAGCGCTCCAAAAAGACGTTTTCAATTTTGTGGAAGAAGATATTGTAGTCAAGGCAGAATAGCTTTGCCTTTGCTCTCTTCTTCTCCCTCCCAACTTTCACAATGTGCAAGTCAATCAAGGAAAAAAAAATGTATTGTTTGGCTGCTGGACTCCTCATCCAGCAGGTCCTGGGTAGGGCAGAGTGATTGGCTTTGTGACCTCTTGGCTCAAAATGCCTGGGTGACAGCACTCCTTTTTTAGTGTTTTTTTTTCCCTCCTGCTGAGGGGAATGACAAGATCCTGAACCTGTCCCTGGTTTGGTTGTGACTGGGTTTGGAAATCCGTGGCTGTGTCTGTGCACTGGGAGCTGTCTGACATCCCTGGTTCCAGCAGGAGAAGGCTGGTGGTCAGAGTGCAGCTGGAGCTGCTAGAGCAGAGCCATTGATCGTGTTAGCTCCAGGGTGGAGTGGTCTGGGATGCACTGAGGGGTGCTGGCCTGTGTCTGAGCAGTCTGAGAGCACAACTCGTTAATTGCTGTTTATTATCCCGAGAGCCACCCTTTGCAGCAGCACCAATGATCCTGATGGAAAATGTAGAATCAGGGAATGATTTGGGTGGGAAGGGACCTTAAATCCCATTCAGACCTGACACCCCACCCAGACACCCCCTGCCATGGACAGGGACATCTTCCACTGTCCCAGGTTGTTCCAAGCCCTGTCCAACCTGGTTTTGGACACTTCCAGGGATCCAGGGGCAGCCACAGCTTCCCTGGGCAACCTGTGCCAGGGCCTCCCCACCCTTGCAGCCAGGAATTTCTTCCCAATATCTAAGCTGAATTTCCCCTCTTTCAGTTTGATCCCCCTTCTCCTGGCACTCCAGGTCCTGATGGAAAGTTCCTGTCCAGCTTCCCTGTAGCTCCTGCAGACACTGGAAGTGGCTCTGAGGTCTCCACTCAACCTTTCCTTCCCCAGGCTGAGCAGCCCCAGCTCCCCCAGCCTGTCTCCACAGGGGAGGTGTTCCAGTTCCCTATGGCAGCCATAAACACAGACTTCCAGAGGCCTCTGACTTTCCAAGGTGTGAAATCTCCTTTCCTTTGTATTATTTTTGTTTTGTTCCTGCATTGGAGAGTGCTGAGTTCAACCCCAGGTGTCAGCCCTGAGGCTTTTCCAGCAGAACCTTTTTGCTGTGTGAGTCTTTCAGAAGCTCCTAAGGTTGGTCCATTTCTGTAATTTTTCATCTGTGTGAGGCTGTACCACAGCTGCTGTTCCCAGCGTGAGGGGCTTGATCCCAGCACCCCAGGAATGGCTGGAGCTGTGTCAGGGGAGTTTAGGTTGGATATCAGGGAAAAGTTTTTCCCTCAGAGAGTGCTGGGGCACTGCCCAGGCTCCTCAGGGAATGGGCACAGTCCCAAGGCTGCCAGAGCTCCGGGGGCCTTTGGATAATGCTCTCAGGGATGCACAGGGTGGGATTGTTGGGGTGTCTGTGCAGGGCCAGGAGTGACACTCCATGATCCCTGTGTGTCCTTCCCACTGAGGATACTCCATGATTCTTTGCTGTAGCTGATTGGCAGCTCCATGGAGCAGAATGGCCATCAGGTAACTCTCCAAAACTGATAAATACATAAATAATGGATGTGCTCATCCCCCTCTGACAAATTATCCAAACCCATATTGCAGCCCCGAAACAGATAACAAATAATTGAGTGAGACACGAGACTCCTTGTTCTCCTTTAATCCTCTGCAAAAAAGGACCCATTCAAAGATTTCGCTTGGTCTTTTTAGTTTGCGGTTGTAATTTCTGGATTTTTCTTTAATCATGATTCCTTTGTGTTCTGCAGAATGAGGATCACAGGGTGGAAACTGGCAAAGTCCGGAGCCTCTGGAGTGGGATGTGCAGGCAGAGCCTTGCAGAAGGAATGCCAAAGGGTGTGCGAGCAAATAGACAAATTGCTGGTGGCAGAACTTCTTGGAAATAAACCTGGCAAATTAGAATTGTTAAAGCAACTGCTGAAATGGCTGCTGCCATTGAATTGTCAAAATAGGGGAGTGCGGAGCTCCTCAGCTAATTTACACAGCACCAAAGCGAAAATAATGGGGAAATAATGAGCAGTTATTGGTCCTGGCTCTCCCCACTCATTATCTGAAGTTAAGACATTTATCAGTATGGAATTATGCTGGCGAGATGTGCATGTGACACAATTACAGTGGGCAGCCAGAACCAGGGGGGATTTGAGGAATTAGAGGATGGCAAACAGGCAGAAATAATCATTGCTGCAGGAAACCAGGTGAGAAGGAACAGTCAGGGCTCCTGGGGTGGTGTTTGGGTCACTCAGAAGGACGAGTGAGGTGGTTTGGGGAGGGGAATGATGAGATCTGGTTCACGTGCAGGAGCAGTTATGCCACGAATGGTGTCGGACATTTGGGTGTGTCTGGGTTTGAACATCTTAGTGCCACTGATGCTGGGCATCCTGTTGGCTCCATAACCCCTTCCCAAGTTGATCCATGGAGAAGGGAGACCCTCTCCAAGTGTGCCTAAGTACATTTGACCCTGACTGTGGGATCCCAGGACCACTGAGGTTGGAAAAGTCTCCCAAGTCCACCCTGTGCCCCATCCCCACCTTGTCACCAGCCCAGAGCACCAAGTGCCACATCCAGGCCTTCCCTGGACACCTGCAGGGATGGGCACTCCACCAGCCCCTTCCAATGCCTGACAACCCCTTCCATGAGGAATGTGTTAGGAGAAGGTTTTTCATGGAGAGAGTGATAAAGTACTGGAAATGGTCTGCCTGGGGAGGTGGCGGAGTCACCATCCCTGGATGTGTTTAAAAAAAGATTGGATGTGGCACTCAGTGCCATGGTTTATTTGACGTGTTGGGGCATGGGCTGGACTCGATGATCTTGGAGGTCTCTTCCAACCCTGTGATCTTGTGTTGGACTGGAGGATATCTCTGTGCAGAAGCCATGGGGAGGCCTTACCTTGGGGTGAAAATCTGGAGACTGCTCTTCATTCCTCCCACCCCTGTGTTTGACCCCAAAGGAAAAGAACAGCTACTGGACTAGACTGGAGCCTTCTGTGTCCCTGAACCCAGTGTGTGAGGGCTCTTCAGGCAGCTGAGGCTTCTGCTGGGCCCCTGTTTCCCCCAGGAATGTCTGATCCTACCTCTGAAGGCAGCTCCTGGTGCTGCCTGGCAGGCTGAGCGTGGTTTTCTCCCGGCCCCGCAGTGAGCTCTGACAGACGCTCTGAGCAGCTCCCCATAAATAAACACCTAATGGGGCTGCGTGCTGCACTTGCACAACCCCGGGGAGGGAATTCTGCCACCCCTGGCCTTTCATCTCTCACATCCCTCGGCAGCTGTGAAGAAGCTCTGACCCTGGCTGCTCGTTTTGCTCGTTTTGCTGGTTTCGTTTCCGCGGGAGGCAGTTCCTGCACAGCTTTGTTACTCCGTGCCGCGGGGGAGGAGGAGAGCAGCGGGCGTTTTGTTGAAGTTCTTAATTGCAGGCACAGCAGGATTATGGAAATGTCAAGAGGGAAGTGACAGGGAAGACCTGACAAACACGTGGGGGTTGGTTGATTCACTGCTCTCTTTTCCACTGGGGTGGTGGGTGTATGCTGAGGCAGAGGCTGGGCTGGGGCTGCTGTATTTAGTCCTTGCTCAAGCCCAGGTGTCGCCCTGATTTTTCAGCCTTACAATGTTTTCATTCTGGACTGGAGTTTTCTCACACTTGTAAGAAAAACAAAAACCGGATGTTTGGTAAATAGTGCATTCCTTTCCGGGGGGAAGGACAAATTGATAGACTTCTGAGTTGACCACTGGGGTCAGAGAAGTGCTCCTCTCGTCCCCCAGTCCTTGACCAAATCCCAAAGACTATATAAGTCAAAATCCCCAAATAAACTTCCCTTCTTTTTTCATATCACATCCTGACGGGTGAGTGTAGTTCTTTTCTTGTCCTCTTGTGACCCCCAGGCCCAGGATTAGCAAAACCCAATTGGCCTGTGCCAGGGGAGCTGGAAGGAGTGACAGAGCAGAGAGAAGCAGGGTTTGGTCCCCTCTGTATGAACCTGTACCAGGGAGCCCATGGGAGGTGCTGGTGTAGCACCTGCCCATGCCAAATTCCACGTGTAATTTGGGGTGGGTGTTGTGGCAGGAGAACCCCAGGGGGAGGTTGACTCCAAACAGCATTTCAGGAGTTAATGAAAAATCTCTGTCTCACTGTGATTTAGCAGATATTGCTATTCCATTTCCTTCAGCCTGATGCAAGGGTTCATTCCTCATCTCAGGAAAACTGAGGTGCTGTCTTTGGGATGCATTTCCTTGGGAAAGAAGCCTCTGCACCTTTGGATTTCCCTCTTAAGAGGGGCAGGTGGATCCTGCTGCTGCTGCCATGGCCACCCAGGTGATGGAGCCAAACAAGCAGCACACACTGGATTCAACCTTAGAGCTGCTGCAGGGATGGGATTTTCCACAGGCCCCCAGGGCACTGCTGGAAAGAGGAGGCTGCTCCTGTCAAATCTCCCCAGAGGGTCTGTTCCACAGCAGATCCCTTGGCTTCCTGAGCAATCCTCTCCAAAGATTATCCAGCTGCTGTGCTTGATGTCCCTGTCAGCCAGGACATGAAGCCCAGGTTGGCACACAAAGAATCAGAATCACAGGGCTGCAAGAGACCTCCAGGATCATCAAGTCCAACCCAACCCTAACCTCAACTAAACCATGGCACTGGAGTGTCACATCCAGTCTTTTCTTAAACACATCCAGAAATAGTGACTCCACCACCTCCCCAGGCAGACCAATCCAATACTTTATCACCCTTTCTGTAAAAAACTTTTTCCTAATATCCAACCTAAATTTCCCTTGGCATAGCTTAAGACTGTGTCCTCTCCTTCTGCCAGTTGCTGCCTGGAGAAAAAGACCAACTCCCACCTGACTACAGCCACCTTTCAGGGAGTTGTAGAGAGTGATAAGGTCACCTCATCCCCTCCCAAGGTGAGGAGTTGTCTCCAGCTGGTCTCTTAAGTTGGCTGGGAAAGCTGCATGGAAAAAAAGAAGAAATCACCCAGATGTATCCCAAAGTAGCAGCTTCATCCTGGTCAGGATGGGATGATCCTGGTGCTGGCTGAGCCACAGGGCTGAGATCTGCAAGAAAAGGGACTCCTGGTGGCAAGGACAGCGCTGTCCCATGGACCTGGACCAGGCCAGGATTTGTGAATCCCACAAACCCTCATTTCTGTGCTGGCAGTGATTCCAGCTGGTGGCCTTCTCCAGTGGCTGCTGCATTGTGCAGGGAGCAGGGAATGCTTTGACTGCTGGGATGTTTGAACAGGCAGGTGGCTCCCAGGGAGCTGCCAGACGCTCCCTGTCAGTGGGAACAGGCTGTGTCAGGCCTGACAGAGGGCTGGGAGGTGCTGCTCAGCTGACAGACACAGCTCTTCCGTGTTTTGGGGACCAGGAAGGAGAAGGAGCAGCCAGGAATATTTATTGCCCAAAAGCTCAGAGAGAGACGGGGAGGAATAGCCAGTGAGGGTCAAAATGGGTGGCTGGAAACAGAGGAAAACTGGGAAATGACAGAGAAGAGTAGGAGGATTGGCAGAGGAGAAAGCTGTTCTCAAAGTACAACTCAGCTGTTGGAGAGAGTCCAGAGGAGGCATCAGGATGATCAGGGGGATGGAGCAGCTCTGCTGGGAGAGCTGGGATTGTTCAGCCTGGAGAGGAGATTTGGGATGGTCTAATTGTGGCCTTGCAGTGCCTGAAGGAGCCAACAAGAAATGTGGAAAGAGACTTTTTCCAAGGGATGGAGTGCCAGAACAAGTGGGAATAGTTTCCCACTGCCAGAGGGCAGGGTTAGATGGGATATTGGGAAGGAACTCCTTCCTGTGAAGGCACTGAGGCCCTGGCACAGGTTGCCCAGAGAAGCTGTGGCTGCCCCTGGATCCCTGGAAGTGTCCAAGGCCAGGCTGGACAGGGCTTGGAGCAACCTGGGATGGTGGATGCAACCATCCTGGGATGCAACCTGGGATGGTGGATGCAACCATCCTGGGATGCAACCTGGGATGGTGGATGATTGGAGCAACCCTGCCCATGGGATGGAATGAGCTTTAAATCCCTCCCAACCCAAACTATTCCATGATTCCATGACATATGGGGATTGTGTGTGCCAAACATGTGTGGAACATGGAATGGTGGGACCTGGAATGTTGCTTCTTTCCTACCTTCTCCTTCACAAAGGCCAGGCTGCCTCATCTCATTGCTCTATCCCTTAATTTGGATCCCCCAGAGCTCATATTCCCTATTTGAGCATCTCTGTAGCCTGAGTAATCTGGGCAATTTTGGGTTTGTAGCAGCAGCTGAGCCAGGGCCAGTTCTGTCTGAGGTTCTGAGCTCGAGGCACTGCAGGGTGGTGGCTCCAGGTCACAACTGCAGGGTGTTGAACATGTCCCTGAAATTGGCAGAGCCCCTGAACATGGAGTGGTCACACTCTGCCCTTGCTCGTTTTCCCAGCCCTTGGTGAAGGACACTGTTCCTGCTTTTTGGGCCCTTTCCCTGCCTTGTTGCTTGTTAAAAAGGTGTTTTGCTTTCCCCGGGTGTTGGAGAGGTTTGTGACATTTTGAGCTAAACTTTGCTGTTTCAGCAGCCAGCAATGAAGGTGATTGCAGGCACTTGTTCCATAAGCAGCAGAACTAATGAGCCCCTGGATTTGTATCCCACTTTCCTGACCTCTGCCTCCCCCTTCATAATATTATCTCTTCCCACAGCCAGTGTGTCCCTGTCCCCTTCCTCCATGTCCTTTCACTCTTAGCACTCACAGGTGGAGTTTTCTCAGCTCACACGACAGCCAAGGCACTCATTTGGCTCTGTCTCTCCCCAGTCCCCACCATATTTTTTCCCAGGATTTCTCAGTATTTAATTATCTCCGAGCCTTCTGTCAGTCTGGGGGAAGTTTTGAGTTCCTCGAGGTAGGAATCTGCTGCTCAGATGGACCAGCAGTTGTACAGACAGTGGGGAAGGAGTTTCTGCAGAACAAATTCCTTTCCTGGGAAGCATGGATGGTGTCCTTTGTCCCTGTCACCTGCCTGGAAAGCCAGGCACTGCCATGCTGCTGTGGATTGGAGAGGAGAAGCCTGGGAATAGACAGAAGCAAAGCAGAGGACTGGAGGTGCCAGCAGGGCACAAGGACAGGAGGAGAGGATGCAAAGGGTGTTTGGGATATTCTGAGCAGTGTTTGCCATCCAGGGAGTCATCCTTGGTTTCCCAGAGTGTCCCCTTGGCACTGCTGGCCTTTGGGCAGGGCGTGCCCTTCCCAAAGGATTCAGAGCATAAACTCCTTGCAGGAGCTCAGATCCAGCCACTGTGGGCTCAGCCCTGTGCCAGGGGTGAATCATGGAGTCCTGGAATGCTTTGGGCTGGAAGGGACCTCAAACACCACTTTGCTCCAAGTGACACCTACTGCTTGTGACTTTGTCCCTGTTGGATGTTCCTGCTGGGATGAGATCAGAAGTTGGAGCAGGATTTTCTCCCCTGGCTGTGCCTTTGCAATCTCCAACCCCTCACATCAATTTCTCAGCTCATCCACGTTCCACTTTTCCACTCATCCACTTCTGCAGCCTTGGCATTGCCCAATGACCCAACAGGAGTAAGGAAGTCAAATCCAATTTGTGACCTTTCAGTACTTCCAGGGAGTTCATAAAAAAGGAGGGAGAGTGACTTTTTACACAGACAGTGCTGGGACAAGGAGAATGGCTTTAAACTAAAAGTAGGAGTTTATCACTGGAATCCTTTGGGAAGAGCATGCCCTGCCCAAGATTTAGGTTGTATATTAGGGAGGAAATCTTTCCCTGTAAGGGTGGGGAGGCCCAGGGTGCCCAGAGAAACTGTGGCTGCCCCTGGATCCCTGGGAGTGTCTAAGGCCAGGCTGGACAGGGCTTGGAGCAAGCTGGGATAATGGAATGTGTCCCTGCCCATGGCAGGGGCTGGAATAGGATGATCTCTAGGGTCCCTCCAACCCAAACCTTCCCAGGACTGTGACCCACTACAGGATTTGTGCATCTGTGTGCGTCCCAAACTTTGGAGGAACTGCTGGGAGAGAGTCAGGGAACTGCACTGTGCTGGGAATGTCCATTCACAGGCAGCATCCCAAATTTATCTCTGTCATTGTCACTCCCCATTCACCCCCCTGAGTGACTCAAGCAGCTCTGCACAGAGCTCTGCATAACTTGCCTGACTTTGGGAGTCAGCAAATGATAAATGTCTGTATCCTTGGATGAGGATAATCCAATCGTACAAGTCTGGCTGGATTTCAGCTGTTCTCCAGAAAAACAAACAAAAAAAAGGAGTTGGGGAGTGAAATATTTACTTTTGGTGCTTTCCACAAGTGGAGATTACAGAGTGTGGGAAAATAAAAGCCAGTCCTGATGGGCAAAGGTTGGAGGGGAACAGAAGTGAGGAAAATCTCCTCTCTTTGCTGGTAAAAAGGGGCTTGGCAAGAACAGAGCCATTCTTTGGATTTCTCCAAGGCACAGGATGAAGGCAGAATATTCAATGAACATAACTCCACCATTGTCAATGCAGGGCTGTTGATGCCAGCCAGGCAATCCGACCCTGAGCTTTGATTAAAAAAAACTCAGCCAGCCCCAAATGTTCCAATAAAAAAGAGGTTATGAAAAAAACCCTTGTGCTTTGGTTAAAGAGCACCCAGCTCCGGAGTCATTTATTACAGCTGAAAGGATTAAATGTCATCAGGGAACCCAAAAAGCAAATGAATCTGTAATTAAATGTTTAGCCCAGCCAAGGCAGTGTGGCAGTGCCAGGCTGAATAATGTATAGAGGAACCAGCCCCAGCCCCGTGCTTGCTTCCCCTTTTTTCATTAACTGGATCTGTATTAATGCAAAAACGAGGCAGCTGAGTGATTTTCAGCACATTCTGGATTTGTTGGTGTTTTGATGATCCCAGGACTCAAAAGCTTCTGCTGAGATCAGTGCCAGCTTGTGCTGGAGTTATCCAAACAGGAGATCTGATACCTGCTGGAAAAGCAAACAGGAGAGCGAGTGAAAACAAACAGTGAAAATCCACCAAGGCCTGGCCTAGCAGAGCTGGGCCTGGGCAGCCCTGGGCAGGGCATTCTCCTCTTTTCCAGCCTTGCCTGTGGAAATCTGCACAAATCTGAGCTGGCAGCAGAGCTGAGATCTCTTTCCTAATTCGTGTTATGAACTAAACACAATGCAAAGATTGAGGCTGGCTGGGGAACAGAAACCAAACTCAGGACACTGGGACATAGAAGGAGAGGAGAAAAAAAAAATTATCAAATTCAGCTTATAAAGCACAGCAATCAAAGTGGTTCAGAAAGGTCATTTCACTTCACTTGATTGTGTGTTATGAGTCCGGGAAGCCTTTTTTTTTACCCAAATATGGAGACATAGTGCCAACATTTTTAAGTCTAATCAAGCTTACCAATTAGTGGAGACATTCTCAATGACAATTGTCAATTAACCTCAAGGTTAGAAATCCAGGGTAACCTGAACCATTCTTAAGCTCAGAGTCAGAGTCCCAGTAATACTCTGTAATATTAAAATAAACCTCCAGCAGGTTTTACATGTGTGCAGACCCAACGTACCCCTGCATCTTTCTGAAATCTATTTCCAATTCTTTTGTAGCTCCTTTTTTGCAGCTAAACATTATTAACCTTCAGAGCTGTCTGTCCTACTTATGGTAATCGAGGCAGCAGCAAGTGATTCTGCTGAAGCATTGATCCCTCTGTCTCCAGGTTATTGTTCCTGCCTCTCCCCTAGCTGGGACCACGTTCATCGTGGTATCAGACCTTGCAAGTATTTAAGCTTTTCCTGGTCTTTGATTTTGCTCCTGTTCCAGTGAGAAAGGAAATGCTCAACTTTTGGACTCAGGCTTCGTGTCAGCCTTGAGGCCAGAAAAGGATTTGGGCTTGCCTCCCTTGCTCTTCCTCCACCCAGCATCCCACCTTCCATAGCTAACGAGGCAGGGTAGACTAAATTCTAAATATTTCTGAGATATTGGAGAGCTGAGACCTGAATTCCCATTTTCTGGAAGATTTTTAGGCATATCCTCCCCCAAGGCAAGGAATTTTCACGGTGAATTTTCATTAGGCAGCAGAAAGGGCTGGGAGAGGCACTGCTCCTGTCCACTGTCTGCTCTTCCTTGTTCAAGGCACTGTTGTGCTAAAGGAGGGCCTTGGAAATCTGGAATTACTTTGGAAAACGGCCTCTGTGTTCCCAGGGAGGGTGAATTGATGCCTGAAAAATTATCTCCCTTCCAACACGGGCAAGAGTGCTTTAGAGAAAGGATGTTCTTCACTTCAGCACGTTCAAAGAACCATTTAGGTGTGATTTGTGGGGGAGCTCCTGCCAGAGCCCTGGCTGGCTGCCAGGGTCAGGCACAGGGAAGAATCCTCTTGGGATGGGAAGTCTGGCCTCGTTTGTCTTGCCAGGGGCTCATCAAGACTCTGTGTGTGTGGGGTGTGGCTGTGAGGGTGTCAGGAGGGAGGGAACTGCACTCCCAGCACGGCATCATTAAAATGTTCCACTTCATTTTCGTGACCCCTGGGGGACAAGGAGAATTTTAATGGGCTTTGGGTTCTATCTCCCCAGTTCTGTCCCATTTTCAGGTTAATAACACTGATGTCTCTTATCTCTCCTCCGCCATCAAGGCTGGAATGGGGCAAATCCAGCATTTTGTTGGGAGTTTTAAAGCTGCCTTGAAATCTGTCGAGGGAGATAAACTATCTTTGCTATCAGAAAATAGCTTCTCTTTGCTATCTGCTGGAACAATAAAGGATGCTGCTGCCCCAACAGCTTCTCAGGGAGAGACAATCCCTGGGGAAAGGGGGGAGAACAAAGGGAGGCTTTGCATTCCAAGGAGGTGAGGTTCCAGGGGGTGAAAAGACTTGTGGAAAAGGACAGCACCAGATCTTGATGAGCCACGTGCATCCCTCTGCAGCAGCATCCTGGTGAGGAGCCAGGTGGAGCTGAAGCTGTGAGGGATGAGCTGAGGTTGTAAAGGAATTCCCTGAGTCAGGAGATGGTTCTGCTCCCATTTGTCACGGCAAGAGGGTGGAACTGAGTGGTTTTGCTGCTGTAAATCACAGAATCACACACAGATCTGAGAGCATTTTCATGTGGGATATTCAGGTACAGCTCATGGAGGTCTGGAGAACATTTCTTTTTGACTGCTTGAAGTTTGTTCTGCAATTAAAGCATTTCCTTCCAGCCAAAATATTCTGTCTGCCAAAATTATTCCAATTAAATGTTAGCAGAATCAATATCTAAATTGCTTTGCTTAAATATGTGGCTTTATTGAACCAAGGCAAATGAAGCTTTTACAAAAACATTTTGAGGAGAGGAAAGGATTCTGAGGATGGGAACACCTCTGATGGTGGTGACAAGTAACCAGATGTCCCCAATTACCTTGAGACTATGATGTTTCCAGCTGGAAATCCTGGCAGGCCCCACAGGTGCCAGCTCAGATGGAGAAATTATCTCTTTTGCTCCTGGGGATGCATCTCCCACGGGATCCCTCTGGCAGTTCACTGACCACCCTGGAGGGTGAAGCTCTTCTACAAAGCTCAGGATCTGAGGGAGAACTGGTGAGTGAAAACCCAGCCAATTTCTGGTGGTTTCCCTTTGTAAGAGACATTAATCCCAATATTTCAGAGCTCAGTTGTTTCAAAGAGCTAATCTACACCTCACTGAAGTGAAATCAAAATCCAAAACTCAACCTTGGCTCCCAAACTATGATTTTGGGAGAGGTCAGAGTTCCTGTTGAGAGGCATTGTGCTAACAGACTCCTCATCCTCTCCTGCCAGGCACTGAAAGCCTTTCCTTGGCTTCTGCTCTCTACAGAGTTCCTCTGGGAAATGCCACACTCACTCCCTCTCTGCTTCCTGCAGCTTTTCCTTGGCACAGATTGCCTTTGGAGACAGCTTTGGAGTCTCTTGGTTTTACTAACATCTCCCTCCTGCTAAAGAAGAGAATGAACACTGCAGGAACAGAGTGAGGATTCCAGCTGGGATACCCCCATCCTGATACCTTTCCCTCACTCCTGATTTCTGGGGGGACTATTTCCATTTCTCTGCTGGTTTTCCACCTTGATTCCTGCCCCCACTGGAGACTTCTTGGTGTCCCTTGGTGGGATAGAACCCCCTCCCTTCTGGGATCCCTCTTCTGGGTGTATGGGCTCCTTTTGGAGACCTTCCTTCTGTTTCCCATTCAGCTGGAAAGAAGAGTCCCACAGTTTCCCCCATTCCTGGGGGCTGCCTGTAGCAAAGGTGATTTCCTTAGCAAAGAAATTCTGAGCTTTCATTAGACCTTTTCCAATCCTTGGCACGGCTGGAGGCACTTAGGTGTGGAGAGAGAGGATTTTAGTCAGCAGAGAGATCTTACAAGTGGTTCTCTGAGTTGTAAATTCAACATCAAGATGCTCAAACCCCTCCTGCCTCCAATATCCTGATTTTAACATTAACCAAAGGAACAGTGATAGTAATTCCTGGTATTTAGGAGCTGCATTTTCTGGGCTTGGTGAGTGTGTGTAGAGACCTTTCCAACACCAATTTTTCAGTTCTGAATGCACACTGAGTGTCAGGATTTTGGGAGTGGGAGGTTGGCTGCCCTTTCCTGCACATGGCTCCTCAGAACACTTCCTGGGGGTGCTTGCTCACTTCCATGGGGAGGAAGAACAGGAGAGCACTGAGGAGGTAAAACCAGCCAAGCTGAAGGTCAGCTCCTGAGCTAGGCTGGGTTTTGTGCTGAGCCAGGGTTTGTGCTCATCCATGGGCGGGGGTGGCAATGCTGGGGGAAGCAATGGTTTTAAATAGATATTTATGCAGGATATCAACATTTGGCATTTCCCGATTTCAGAACAGTGGAGGAGGAACCCAGAACTCCAGCAATCCCCCTCCTTCCCTCCGTGCCAATTAGGACCTCAGCCTGCTCCCCTCCCTCACACGGAACAGCCACTTGGGCACCGGTGCCAGCAGCACCTTCCTTTGGGAGCCAATTCCTGCCTTCTCGTGGCTCAGAGGAACAGAACCATCCTGGGGGGTTTCCTGTGTGCTGGGAACGTGCCAACTGCCTGTTCCAGGGATTTAGCACCTAATTTCAGGAGATTCTCTCTCCATTGCCTTCTGTCCCTCACCTCTTCCCCTGAGCAGGGCTGGGATGTGGATATGCACTTTTCCTTTTTCCTTTTTCCTCCCATCCACCTCCAAACTGTGTTTATCCAAGGTGTCAGGTCCTGCCACTCCCACTCCCAGGTGGCTGCTGGAAGTCCCCTGTTAAAGTGCATTTCCATGAGCTTCTGTCCCTGGTAGCCTGCAGGTTCCAAGCCTCAAACAGCCTTTTCCTCTCCCCTCTGGGCTGCTCTCCCAAATATTTGCATTTCCTTTCTCCATATCCTGCTGTCACCTGCTCCCTTTCCGTCTTGGCAGCACCCTTGTGTCAGAGGGATTGATCCCAAAACATCACAAGATGTTGGGAAATCTTCACTGCAGTTAGGGGATCAGCTGTTGTTCCAGCAGCATCTGGAGTTTCCAACTCCTCTGCTTGCTGGGGGTTTCAATCACTGCTCCTTGGCAGGGGTGCAGCATTCCTGGGAAGTCCCTTCCTTGGTGTCTGGTGGCTGTGCTGAGCACAGGAGTCTTTGGAGCACCAATTTCTCCTGGCACAAGGATGTTTTATCCACTCCCCACTGCACTCAGTGAGTATGAAGAGCCCTTTTCCATGCATTTCCCAAGTGCTTTCCACTGATGAGTCCAGGATGCAGCGATTGCAGCAATTTTGGAGTTTCTGAATCCAGAACCAGCACAGAGCTGTGGAGGTGGCTACAGCTTTCCCAGGGGTGCTGACAACCTGGAGCAGGGAAATGGCCAGAGAAACCAGGGAAGCCACTCAGAAGGATGGAGGAGGACATCAAAGTTGCTTCCTGAGGTTGCTGGATTAATGAGGATGGGAGGCATGGAGCAATTTCTCCTTCTCACTGCTAGATTTGGGTGGGATGAGGACAAGAAACGATGGGGGAGCCAAGAAACAAGTGCATCTTTGGATGGAATAACCTCTGCTGGTTCCAATTCCACAAGGAAGATGTTCTTCCACAGTGTTCCCAACCCTTCCTTTATTCCTCTCAGAGCTCAAACCTGCACCATTTCTTTGCCCCATTCCCACATCTCTCAGCTGCAGGAATGGGAGATCCAGTGGGACATACCCAAATGAATCCCATTCCCAGAGCCCAGGGCACACTGAGCCTGTTGCCAACAGAAAAAGGGAAATTTGCTGAGGATGGGAGAGTTCCCAGTGTGGAGATGGCACCTGGTGTCAGCAATGCAGGAGAGCTCAGTAGGAATCCTCAGAATGCCTTTTATCTTTAGCAGCACAGCTTCCCAGAAAGCTTTCACTTCCTTTTCTTCCTACCAATTAAAACAAAATAAAAATATTATGAGCTGTTCTGTCTGTTTTTTTAAAGGAAAACAGAAATAAAAAGGGGTTTGGCAGAGCAACACTCTCAAAAACTGTGCTGCTTTGGGGGTTTCACTTGGTTGACTTGTTTCTTTTAGGAGGGTGACTTGCAAATTTTGTGCAAACTCTTAATGCTTTGTTTCAAATCACCTCATGTGCCTGAGAAATGGTGTATAAATGTTCCAAATTTGCTGTGTTTAAAAGGAGAGGCGTCTACCAGCAGGGTGGTTTTGAAGAAAGGTGCGTGCTCTGGGTTGGGTTTGAGTCTGTCACGAACGTCTGAGCCTCGACGACTCCAGGATCAAACACTGCTTTTGAAATTAGAAATAAAACCTACAATTAAAAAACCAACCCAGCCTCGTCTGCTAATGGCAGCCTGTTAGTGCTGTGTGCTCCAGCAGAGCTGGGGGAGGAGCTGGAAGCAGGATTTTATCCCTTATTTTTGATGTGCTGATTGAAGTGAGTGTTGCAGCCCTGCTGCTGCTGTGTCCTGTGCCAGGACGGCCCAGGGAGAGCGGCGTGGAGGGGCTGATTTGGGGATGGTTAAAGAACCTCAGAAAGGCAGAGTGGAAAGAGAAAAGGATTCAACTTTGTTGTAGGGAGGATTCAGGGTTCCCAGTGCATCAGCTCTGGGATGCTCTGGGATCAGCTCTGGGATCAGGAGAGATCCCAACTCGGGCTGGGGGAGAACCAAACTGCTCCAATCAGCTTAGGCTGTGTCCCTGCAATATTCCTGCTGCCTCTGCTCCCAGGTCACAGATGGGAGCTGTGCCCTGGCCTCCAGGTTCAGCTGGGAAAACCCGGCTTTGGCTTCCCCAGGACTGTGCTCTCTGCAGAGTGGCAACACAGGGATGCTCCATCCCTGGAAGGGTTTAAGGTCAGGCTGGATGGAGCTCTGAGCAGCCTGGTCTGGCGGAAGGTTGAGGTGGAATGAGATGAAATTTAAGGTCCCTCGCATTCCAGATCTCACAGGGCTCCTGGGATGCTCCAGGAGAAGAGAAATGACAAGGGAGGCCTGGGACATCACGCACTTGGGCAGTCAGACTGTTCCTGCTTAAAGCTCTGCTGGGCAGAGTGCAGGGGAAGAGCTCATAGGAGGGCAATGGAAAACCTGTGGTTACCCCAAAATCCCATCATGTGCCTGCCCTGCTGTGCTGGCCAGGTGTGTGCTGTGCCTGCTCAACAAGCCCTTCTGGAGGGGCCCAGCACCTCTGCAGACAGTGGATGTGGAGTCCTTGCAGAGCTGCTCTGGGTAGGGGACTTGCCTTGAGTTTCTGTCACACCTCAGTGACACAGAGCCTGGGCAAGGTGACGATGTCTCACCCTGCTGGGGCTCCAGGGACTTGCTGAGCTCCACATTGCTCCCCTCCCAGAGAGCCCAGCTGGATGACTTTAGCTGGGACATGCACTGGGAGATGGTTTGCTTTGCTTGCTGTTTGCTGCCACATTCCCAAACCCAAAGGAGGAGGCCAAGGCTTGTTCTGCTGGGATTTATGTCACAGCCAGAGCTGGGAGTGCACAGAGCCTCAGAGATCAGAGCCTGGCTCAGTCTTGACCAGACAGACCCCCCAGTACAGGGTCTGGAGAAGATCACCAGCCACCAGTGAGCAGGAGAGGCGTGGGATGGAACCACTCCAGGCCTTGCTGTCCTTATCTCTGGTGGAGATGGAGACAGTGCCTCACACAGGGGCAGGATGTGGGAGGAGACCCAGGGCTCCTCTGATGTCTGGAGGCTTCAGAAGCAGATCCAGAAGGCTCGGAGAGGAGCCAGGGGTGAGTGGCAGGGAGGGTTGGATCCAGGCTGCTGCTGCTGGCTGTCTTTATGTGGCATTTGAGGCAGTGTGGGCAGCTGGCTCCAGCTCTCCCTCCCGACGCCACTTTGTTTGGAAGGTTGTAGACACATGTCAGCAGTGATGGATAGATTTGTTTGACTTCCTGTCAAATCAATGATTACTCCTAGAAATCTCTTTTATTAGTTTATCAGAGGAAGTTCTCTGTCATTTATCCCAGCGGAGCTTGGCTGCCTGGTGTCACTGAGCAGGAGTTATTGCTGGCTTTATTGTGCTGCTGCTTTTAGGCTCTGACACCATATTTATTTTTGTCTTGCTTTGACACTAGGAAAGGTTCATTTCTGTTTTTTCCCCTCATTGTACAGAGGGTTCGTTTTTCCTTTCCCATCCCAGTCCTTGGAAATTTGCAGGAATTTTCCCCAAGTACCAGGGTTTATATCCATGTTCTCTGTTCAAGTCTGACTTGATGCTGTCTGGATGTTCCTTGCCATTTTTGAGCTTGTGAAGGTCTTGATTTCCCAGGAATTATATTATGGTTTGGATTGAAAGGGACCTTAAAGATCTCCCAGTTCCAACCCCCTGCATCACAGAAGTTGGAACAAATGGGTTGGAATGGGAGGAAGGAGGGGTGGGTGAGTTAGAGGGAAAGTCACAGGGATGTATGTCCCAAATCTTCTCCATTGGGCTTGTTTGGGTTCAGGGAGAAGGAGGAACTCCCCTCTCCATTGTTTTCCTGCTGCAACCTCAAGGGATGGGCAGGGATTTGGTCCCAAGGCTCTCCCATGGCTGCAGGAGCACTGTGGGGTTGTGTGGGTTTCTCCTGGGACATTCCTGGGTCATCTCCACGTTCCCCCAGCCCTTTGGGATTCGGAGAGCCTTCTGCTCACAGCACCCCAACCCTGCAGGGCTGATGGACACCCAAAGGCTGGCAGGGATTGAAAATGCACTCCCTTCATGTGGGCTCAGGTGAGGGAGCCATGGAAGAGCTTTTTGGGATCTTCTGGATGCAGCAGCTTTGCTGAGAACCATTTCACAGCTCTTTTCAAACTGGGGAGAAGGAGACTTCAAGCATAGCTCACACACACAAGAGCTGTGCAAATTACTGAGTCATTTCTACCTTTGGTCATTTGTCCCCATTAAAAAACTCATGGAAGGACTTCAATCTAAATATTTTTCCCATTGACATTATGAATCATAGGATCACAGAACCTTCTGAGCTGGAAGGGACTCATTGTGAAGTCCAGCTCCTGGCCCTGCACAGGACACCCTAAATAATCTGCCTGAGAGCATTGTCCAAATGTTCCTTGAGCTCTGGTAGCCTTGGGAAAATGGCTAAGGATCACAGTGGAAAGGAAGATGCTTTCAAATCAGCTTCAAAACTAATCTTGGAAAGGATTTTTCCTAAGTAAAATCTCAGCTTGATTAAAAGTAATCAAATGAAACATCATCCTGGCTGTTCTCAAGCTTTCCCACCAGTGACAGAAGCCCAGAGAACTGGGAGTGCTCTCTTGTTCTGCTTTATCCCGAGGGAATCCCTCCAGATCCAGGCTCTGCAGCTCTTCCCTGCCCTGCCCAGAGGCTGAGCACATGGGGAGCTTTGGGAGCTGCTGATCCTGCTGGGATAACAATGCTGACCCCGGAGCTCAGGGAGGAGAGGACTCTTACCCGGCAGGGTGGGGATGGCCTGAGGGCAGAGCTTCACCCTCTGGCCAGCCCCACATCATTTCAGCCACCACTGGAGCAGAGCAGAGGGAATGAGGTGGGAATGATGCAGCTGCACAGGAACAGCCCTGGGTGCCTTTGCTGGAGCTGTGGACGCTGCTGCAGCCTCCTCTCCTCCTCCCAGGGCCAAAGGTCTTGCTGTGCTTGCCCTGTCAGTCCAGGAGCTCCTAAGCCAGGCTTTGATATGCTGATCTTCATCTTCTCTCTGAGCAGAGAAACATCTGCAGTTTTTCCTTGAGCCACGTGGGAGAAAATCACAGAATCACTGGGTTGAAAGAGACCTCCAGGATCATCAAGTCCAACCCAACCCTAACCACAACTAAACCATGGCACCGAGTGCCACATCCAGTTCTTTCTTAAAGACATCCAGGGATGGTGAATCCACCATCTCCCCAGGAAGACCATTCCAATACTTTATTACCCTTTCTGTAAAATCTTTTTCCTAATATCCAACCTAAATTTCCTTTGATGCAGCTTGAGACTATGTCCTCTCCTTCTGTCAGTTCCTGCCTGAAGAAAGAGACCAACTCCCACCTGAAGAAAATTCTGCCACTGAGCTGGAGGGGGATTTGGGCCCAGCTTCAGGTTTAAGGTGAATATACACTCAGTTTTGGTTGTCTGCTGATCCAGGCTGCTCCACCAAATTCTGCTCATGCCTGGTGCCCCTCAGCTGGAGCTGATGTACTTCCATATCCTCTCATGGTCCTGGTTGTTTTTGACTTGGAGTTGGATGTCTGGAATTGGTAGCCAGCCTTGAGGGAGAACAAGATCCAGCTGATGTGTTGTGTAGGGGTGGGGCAGTAAATGAAGCTGAGGGGACACAGGGGCAGTGGTTGAAGCCTTCAGTGAGAAGATAAAAGCCTGTTCTGAGATCAAAGGCAGCGGGGAGAGGTGCACAGCTCCTGAAAGCAAATAACAACCAACAACCACCCAATGTGAAGCTGGGATTTATCTCTGGTGCTGAGACACATCCCATCCCTCCATCAGCAGCTAAGCCTGACAAGGACAGCAATTGCCTCTTCTCTGATGGGTCGCTGGAGCTCTGTGCAGTAGGACAGCCACAGCCTGTCACCCTCCCCAGGACAAGAATCTGTTCCCTCTGCTGGGAAGTGCTTCCAGAGAGAGAGAGATCAATTCCTACTCTTATCAGACTTTTCTACACAGTAGCTAATGGGTCAAATACCTGATTTGATTCCCAGGCCATTCCTAAGTGAGTGAGAGACTCAAGGGGCAGCAATCCCCTGGAGGAGGAGCAGAGGGATGCAGGAATCCTGAGGGATCCCC
>JANPWX010000363.1:421726-436941 GCA_024734555.1 Trochalopteron elliotii
ACAGCATATTTTACCTCATTTAATCTTACAAGCTGGCTTTGATAGGCTTTTCTTTCCCCTTCTAGCTTACAGAGCTCCAATTCCCCTCCAGGGCTTTGTTCTGCTCTCCCCAATCCCTGCTTGGAAGGCTCAGAGCAGCATCTGAAGGGGCCCACAAGGAAGCCAGAGAGGGAATGTTGATCAGGAACTGGAGTGCCAGGACAAGGAAGAATGGCTTGGATCCGACAGAGGACAGGGTTAGATGGGATATTGGGAAGAAATTCTTCCCTGTGAGGGTGGGGAGACCCTGGCACAGGTTGCCCAGAGAAGCTGTGGCTGCCTCTGGATCCCTGGAAGTGTCCAAGGTGAGGTTGGACAGGGCAGCAGCCTGGGATGGTGGAAGGTGTCATATAAGTCATAGAATCATGGAATATCCTGAGTTGGAAGGGATCATCAATCCAGCTCCTGGCCCTGCACAGACACCCCAACAGTCCCACCCCGTGCATCCCTGGGAGCACTGTCTAAACTCTCCTGGAGCTCTGGAAGCCTTGGGGCTGTGCCCATGCCCTGGAGAGCCTGGCCAGTGCCCAGAACCCTCTGGGGGAAAAACCTCTCCCTGATATCCGACCTAAATCTCCCCTGAGATTCAGTCCCCTTCATCAACGTTAAGTTCCACTGAATTAGTTTCTGCTCACAAAGCTGGGAGAAAACAAGCTTTAAGGGTATTTTCTCCCCTTACCTGACTGCAGTTTTAACATCCCAAAACCCAGCAATCTGGCTGCACTGATGTTGCTGCTGAAAATAAACAGAATTAGAAGGAATCAGGGGAATTATTCCATGGGCTTGCAGAGTGTCTGCAAACCCAAAACATTCTGTATTATTGTAATGTCTAAAAGAGTGAGCTGTGCTCGTCCCTCCAGAGAGTCTGCACTGAAAGGAGGTGCAGGACTGGCAGCCAGAGCTCTGAACTGAAAGCCTGAAAACCCTTGCTGAGCCTGAGGCTGGAGCTGCTCTCCAGTAGATGCCAGGATTATGGAAGAGCTCAGCAGAGTGCTGTTCTCCAGCAGTTCCTGCTATTTCCCAGCCATCCCTTACATTTCAGCCCTTTGATGTTCACTTTGTGGGATAGAACACAGCGCTAATTAAGTCAGGATCCTGAGCAGTTTTGCATCTCCTGCAGTCATGACGGGCTGATCTGTCACTCCTGAGACTGCCAGCGCTGATCCAGAACAAAGAGCTGTGGCATTCCCACATCATCACAGGAACAAAGCCAGTCCCTGAAAGGCTGCACATGCTGAGTGCAGAGCAGCAGCACAGCTCTGCCTGACCCGGGACAGCTCCCTCCAGCCCTCTGTTCTTCGGCAGCTTCTGTCACATCCCTGCTCTCCTCCGTGCTCCGGGGCAGCAATTCTCCCTGATTATGCATGTGCAGGAGGCTTTGATCTCCGTGCCTGCATCCTGTATTACAGCACGGAGAGAGTTTAATAATCAGAGCAAGAAGGCCATTAATAATTTTAATCTTCTCTGCTCATGTGAACCTCCAGGACTCCTGCATGCCCCATCTCCTTCCTGGGACAATTCCAGGGGCTGGGAGGGCACAGGGGTCACTTGCCTTGCTTGAAAAGTCCACATCCAACTGGATCAACAGTGGATACAGCGACTGCTTTCCTGCTTGCCCTCTTTCCCTCAGGCAGGAGGAGGATGTGGGGTCAGAGCAGGCTGAGGGGCAGCTGGCTCTGTGCTGTGCCCTGCTGGGTTGACTTGGGGGGTGTGGGTGCCGTGCAAGTTTGGCACAACCCTGGGAATCCTGTGTTCCCTGGAGACAGGGACAAAGGGCTGCCTGGCAGGGCAAGAACTGAATCATGGAATGGTTTTGGGTTGGATGGGACCTTTAAACCCATCCAGTTCCTCCCCTGCCATGGGCAGGGACACCTTCCACTATCCCAGGTTGCTCCAAGTCCTGTCCAGCCTGGCCTTGGACATTCCAGGGATGGGGCAACCACAGCTTCTCTGTGCCAGGGTCTCACCACCCTCACAGGGAAGGATTTCTTCCCAATATCCCATCTTCATCTTAAAGCCATTCCCCCTCATCCTGTCATTCCAGACCCTTGTCCACATTCTCTCTCCGGCTTCCTTGTTGGCTCCTTCAGGTACTGGAAGGCCACAGTGGGGTCACCCCAAAGCTCCCCCAGGCTGAACAATCCCAGCTCTCCCAGCCTTTCCTCCCAGCAGAGCTGCTCCATCCCTCTGATCACCCTGGTGCCCCCTCTGGACTCTCTCCAGCAGCTCCAGGTCCCCCCTGTGCTGGGCCCCAGGGCTGGGGCAGCTCTGCAGGTGGGGTGGGGAGAGCACTTTTCCTCACTTTGCCTGTTGCACTGAACACTCAGATTATCTTATTATGTTTTTATCTCAGATTCTTTCAGGAGCTGCCCCTGGAGCTCCAGGCTGTTCCTGCTCAGCCTGCAGGCCTTGCTGAGGTGCTGTGAGCCCGAGGCTGCTTTGCCTCCTGGAGGGAATTCTGTGCCCCTTGTTCTGCTGCTGTTGTAAGCGAGCCTGACGCAGCTTATTTTCTCACTGTGCCTTTGTCTTTCCACTTTGGAGGATGTACCTCTCCTGACAGAATTTCCAATTCAGTTCATTTTCTCTGCCTGCAGTAGGAGGGGAGAAAAAGGTGGTTTGAGGGGTTTGCTGCATGTATTATTAATTGTCCTGATTTCAAGGCAGCGGAGTCTTTTTCTGCCTGATATTCCCATTTTCTGCTAAATAATATTGGCTGCTGGTTTGAAAGGGGCTTGGCATTTGAAATTCTATGGATTTCTTTGTGCTGGTAGTGTGTTTAAAGCTGGAAAACGTGGTTCTCCTGCTTATCTGGAGCTAAAATGGCAGCATGTTAGTCATCAGTCAATTGAACTGTGTTGTCGAGCAGTTGATTATTGCAGCTGCCTGTGTTTCCTGGGCTGGTTAAAACATCCCCCACAAGTGCTGTGTCAGAACCTGGCCACTAAACATCATTAATGCAGGAGCAGGCAGGGGCTTTGGCACACAGGTGAGCAGGTTTGGGTCATTCCCAGCCCTGGTGATCCTGTTAGGAGGCGAGCGTGGTCCTGGATAACAAGCAGGAGTTTGTGCTGGGGCTGTGTGGTGCTGCAGGAGGATTTTCAGGGCTGTCAGCTTGTGCTCCCACAAAGCTCAAGGCCCAGGTGGGATGGGTTTGTGATTCCAGCCCAGTTCCTGGTGAACACTGTGTCAGAGCAGGGAAAAAGCTGCATTTGCTACCCAGTGGAACACGATTGAAGCCATGTGTTGTTAAAGCTGTTCAGATAAAAGGGACGCTCAGCCCTGGGCAGGGGAAAGTCTCCTGACAGTAGTCCTGGGGTCAAGGTGGTCATCCTGATTCCAGTGGAGCTGCATCTGAGAGGGGAACAACACATTTCCCAGAGGAATTAATTAACATGTTAATAGATCTCGCAGAGGGGCAGGGGAGATCACTGTGTTTGCTCCTGCTCCTCCTCTCTCTCCTCGAGGACTCTCATTCCCTATTATCCTTCCCAAGGTATTTGCACTTGCAGCAAATCCTGGACACAATGACAGGACAGGGGTAAATCCCAGGCTGGAGTGATCCGAGGAGCAAGGAGGGAACAGGGATTCTCCCCCACCAGAGCTCCATCAAGGACCATTCTCTTGGCTGCGATGGGCTCAGGGTAATGTTCACACCCCCCTTATCTCCATCTTCATCCTACAACTCTCCCTTGATCCTGTCCAGTTCCAATTGTGAATTTTATTCCTGGTTTGCCACTCCCTGAGTCCAGCCTTGCTGAAATCCACACAGACCCTCCCCAGGGAGCAGCTCTGCCCTGACCTTGCCTGAACCACTTCCAGCTGGCCTTTCCTTGCCTTTCCAGGAGCTCTCCAAACAGGACTGGCCTCCTGCTGGCCGCTGCCATTCCAGCCCCTCCCGTGCCACCCCGGCGTGTGCTGCAGAGCTGCCGTGGAATCCAGCCTGCTCCTGCTACAAAGGGAACATCTAAAGCCAGCCAGAGCATGTCCAATGGGATTTGTGGTTCTTCCAACCTCCCCATGTTATTGACTCCCCCTTTCAAGTGTGGCCAGGGCTTTATCTGCTGGTAATAGGGAGAATTAATCATTTCCTTTAAAACGGAAAAAAAAAAATCGGCTTAAAAAACCCCTCCACCTTTTTATTTATTTTTTTACATAAAAAGGCAAGTAAAAGACATAACAAAGTTGTTAAAAGTTCAAAGGGAATGCTAATCCCTGTAATGTGGACTAATCAACTTTTATCCAGACAATCCCCTTGTATCTCTGGGGCCTTGTGTGGTGCAGGATTCCCACAAGGCAAGTGCTGGGCTTTAACTCCTTTGGAGCTGCTTTCAAGCTTCCTGCCCCTCTTCCCAGAGCAGAGCTGCTGTGCTATCACTCAGGAACAGCCTGGCACCTTCCTGGACTCGGAACAGCTTCAAAGGTGCTGCAACTTCCCTGGTGAAGCTTTCAAAGAGACGTGGAAACAAGAAAAGTTCTTTTCCCTCAGAGGGCTGAACCATCCTGGGGTGAATAAACGAGCAGAGCTGCTCCAGCTGTAGGAACTGCTGGGGATGGATAAAGTGGCACAGAATCCAGGCAGGACTCACGAGTAATTCCTTGGTATGATGACTCTAGGGATGATTTCTGTGGATTGGGAGATGTAGGACATGTGGCCAGTGCTGTTTGCCCTGTTTGGTTTGTGCTCACCTGGATGCCTCCATCAGACCCTCCCTGTGCTGATCTTCAGGAAGGGCAGAGCAGTTCCCCCAGCCAGGAATGCTTTCTTTTGCTGTTTGATGCCACAGATTCAGGCACACGAAGAACGAGGCAGGCACAGCAGGTCCAGGGAAAGCTCCTCTATTTTAATTATCTGACTCCATTCTTATATACATTTGTATAACAGGCAAGAGATTGGCTACACAGATCGCCACCTCTTTGACCTGGATGGTGAACATCACCATCAATCATATTTCTCCTCCCAGAGGAGAAATATGTAAACACAATAGATAAATTTTTAAAATATACATTGTTTTTTTGAAGCTGCGTGCGAATCTGCACTGCAAGATTTCAAACACTCAAAATCAAGAAAACTGAGGGTGACAGTTTGAGGAGCTCACCCCTGAACAAACACCCTCAGGTGCCTGTCATTCCCCACATTAAGCTTATTTTGTGTTGGTATCAAAGCTACAAGAAGAAGGATCCACCACCTTGAAAAGGAAGGGAGGAAAAGCGTTTCTGCATTCCTGGATCTTGGAATGTGGAGATTCACTGAGCTTTGGAGGGATTCTTTGGTGCTTTCAATGCCATGTGAATGCCCCTGGGTGATCTGTGGGCTGCACAGACTCGTGCAGCTGCAGAGCTGAGACCAGAGGATTGGGATGGTGTGTTTTGGAAGGCCCAGCTGCAGAGACAGATGTATTTGTGCTCCCAAAATCCCTGCCAGAGGCAGGCAGAGAGCCATGCTGGCTGAGGCCTAGTAACAGTTGCTACACTAAACCCCTCTGCTGTGTTTTCCATCTTGGAGGGCAGGATGGAATTGAATTATTCCTTCCTGACAGGCATTACAGCTCCTACCAAGTGACTGTTCTCACTGGCAGGGACAGGCCCTGCTCTTGGGGTGGCTGGGTCTGTGTGACAAGTGCCATCAGGCATTCCCAAGGAGCTTCCAGCTGTGTGCCTGATGCTGGGAACGAGGGGACAAACTTGGTGGTCTTTGTCCTGAGCTGGGATGGAGCTGGGGGTGGTGGTTTTCATTGCCCAGAAATCTGCAGCTTCTCCAGAAAGAGATCCTGGGTTGTGCTGTGGGTGAAGGGGGTGGTGGCTGAGGTGGTCTCCTGGAAACCTGGAGCATTGAGGAGCAATCCAGCCCTTTTTATCTTGGCATTCCTTCAGCCTGGAGAAGAGAAGGCTTTGGGAAAACTTCCAGTAGCTAAAGGGGGCTCATGAGAGAGCAGGAGGGGGACATTTCCTAAGGGCCTGGAGTGACAGGACAAGGGGGAATGGCCTTAATCTGAAGGAGGGTGGATTTAGGTTGGATCTGGGGGAGAATCAGCTCAGCTGGTCAGAGCCTGGTGCCATAAACACCAAGTTTGTGGCTTTGGTCCCTGGCTGGGCTGTTCACTTGAGAGTTGGACTCAATGACCTTGTGGGCCCCTTCCAGCCCAGAATATTGTGTGATTCTGTGGAATTCTTCCCTGTGAGGGTGATGAGGCCCTGGCACAGTTGCCCAGAGAAGCTGTGGATGCCCCTGGATCCCTGGAAGTGTCCAAGGCCAGGCTGGACAGGGCTTGGAGCACCCTGGGAGAGTGGAAGGTGTCCCTGCCCAGGGCAGGGAGTGGGACTGGATGAGCTTTAAGGTCCCTTCAAACCCAAATTATTCCATAATTAGCTGATGATGGACATCCCCGGGGTGCACTGATGGGAGCAGGATCCAGTTTCCATCTGCTGCTGTGAGCTGTGGAAACTAGGATCCACTGGTGAGACACCCCAGCTCAGCCCTGGGGCTGGATCCCAGTGGGGTGGGGGCTCCTTGGACTGGGATCCTCAGTCAGCTCAAACCCAAATGGATGAAAGGAAAAAGTATGGGCAGGGCAGGAGGAGAAGGGACAGGGCTGAGTCAGATCAGGGGAGCTGCCAGCAGCAAGTGGGTCACCCTCAAACAGCCCTTCCCAACTTCCAGCCACCCAGACATCAAACTTCAGATTTTCTGGTGCTTCTCCAAATGTGATAAAAATCCAGCCAGCTGTGAAGCAGCTTCCCTAGAAATCTGGTGGATAACGAGGAAGAAAAAGGAGCATTCTCCTTGAAAATTTCAGATATAAGAAAAATCAAGATGACTTTCTGATTTAATTGTTCTTTAAATATTTTTAAAGAGCTTTGAAAAACAGCCAGTGTTTTTGTGGAGGTTTTACCTTTTTTTTATTTTTTTTTTTAATGAGTAAATTGAATTCTGCTTCCCAAAATAATTTTTAAATTTCCTCTTTGAAGATATCTGGGCATTTTTTTGTAAAATGACTTCCAGTGCCTGGAGTGATTTTGGGGTTAACAGGTTAATTAAACATTGGAGCAACTCACTGAGGTGTGAGCTGACTTCCTATCACTTGGCTTTGAAAATCAAGATGGGCTGTGGTGGTTTGGGAATCCCTGGCAATCCTGGGAGAGGTGGATTAAACAGGATTAATGTGGAGGCTGTGCTGTCTCTGGGAGCATTCCCAGAGGACAACCCTGGGTGCTTTTTATGCTTTTTAATTACTTCTCCTACCCTGGAGGGATTTTCCTCTTGGATCAGCCCTGGAGCTGGTGGTCAAAGCCCCACATGGGCCCACCAGGCTGGAAACAGGCGAGGTCGGGCTCTGCTCCCAAGGAACAGGGACAGGACAAGAGGAAACGGCCTCAAGCTGTGCCAGGGGTGGTTTAGTTTGGATATTAGGGAAAATTTCTTCATGGGAAGCATTGTCAAGGCTTGGAAGCAAGCAGTGATGGAGCCACCATCCCTGGAAATGGTGGAGAGAGAATGTGTGGATGTGGCACTGGAGGACAGGGTTCAGTGGTGGTGCTGGGCTGATCTTAAAAGCCTTTTCCAGCCTTAATGTTGCCATGATTCCAGGATTTTCTGCAATCCAGGGAAATTGGGATGGGTGGGGTGGCCAGACCTCCATGCCCACACATGCTCCCTGGTCAAAGGTGAGGTGGAGCAAACCTTTCCATTTATTCCTGGCTGTGAATGACTCCAGTATTGCCACATCTCTCGTCGTATCTCCTTAACTAAATGGATTAATTTTTTTTTGTCCTCTTCACAGGCTTAATTAGCAATCTGCAACACAAATTAAATCACTATCAACTAATTCCAACTATCCCTTCAGAGATAGCCTTTAGCGAGCTCAATAATCTGGTTAGCATTGGAATGAGCCCGTGTCCTACCCTGCAAACCCCAGCGTGAGCTGCTTTTTTTATCCACTGCTGAGAAGGCTTTGTCCTTCCTAATGAGGGCAGCAGTCACTCTCTGCTGGCTTTGCAGGCATTTCAGCAGGGTTTGGGAGTTGGTGTCTGTGCTTGAGAAGGCAGCTGGTCCATGGAGAGGGTTGGAATCCTAACAGAGAGTGGGAACAAAAGGTAAAATTTGTGTTTTCCCAGTTCTGAACCAACTCGAGAGCCAAGTTCCCTTCATGCACCCAGAGGTGAATGTGGGGATATCTTATATCCACCTCTGTGGCCACAGACACCTTAAATCCATGAACAGGCTTTCAGAAACTCTTGGGGACATTGGGACAGCTGAATGAGCCTGTGATCCTTGAGACAGAGAGCCAAGACCTCACAGATTCCATCCCACTCCACCTCCTTTGCCCTCCTTTCCATGGTCAGCTAAACCTCCTCGTGGAAACACCATTCTCCCCTGGCATCATTTTACAGGGCTTGGACAAGGTCTCATAAAAATTCAGGGACAGTCCTGGCTGAAGATCTTGCCAGACCTCCAAAAGCTGGGAAACTGGAGAGTGCTGAGGGTCTCCTGGGGACATTTTGGTGCATTTTTGCTTGGGTTCTTTTCTAACAGCTTGGTGTCCGTGAGTGTGAGATGCAAGGGGATGATGGCTCCCTTCCTCTTCCCTCCTCCAGATCCTCCTGGTCTCTGCTGTTTGCTGCAGTCAGCATTTGGATGTGGGTAATAAATGTATGTAGGTCATAATCCCCAGGGTCCTTATGCTCCCAATAACAGGAATAATCAACAGCAATTTTTTGCTGTGCTCCTTCTCCCCAGTTCACAAAAGGAGGAGGAAGAGGAGGGGAAAAGAGATCAGGAATAGAAGTGGCCTTGACTATCCAGACTCAAAAGAGAATTTCTTGGTGCTCACACTTTTGGAAAGGAGGATTTGGAAGCAGATTCATGAGGTTCTGCAGAGAGAAAGCAAGACTTGTCAAAGGGGTGTTGCTGCTTTTTTGACAACACAAGGATCAGCAGGGAAATGCCTTCCTGTGGTTGGAGGAAGACACTTTCCAACTGCCAAAATATTGAGTTTCTTCTCTAGTTCCACGTTAGTGATTTTACAGAGAGCTGGGGGGTTTGGAAAGGAGCAGGGTTGGAGCAGCATTTTCCTCTGGCCAGAGGGAGTGCAAATCCTGAGCCTGTTATAAAGAGTTTCTGACAAGGATATGGAGTTTGCAGTGAACGTTGTTGCTCCTTGCCTCCCACAGCTTGCATTTGATTTTTAAGGAGAAATAAAAGGTTGATCAGAATTCATAGTTGTGCCCAGGGGTCAAAGCTCTGATGTCAGGTTTCCCTGGTGGATTCTAGGAAGCACTTGATCTGGGGTTTCTTTTCTTCCTTCTCAAATTTAAATATGGAAATGCAATTTGAAAGTGAACAGAAAATCCTGAAAGGTTTGTGCCTGGGAATCCCAGGAGGTTTGTGCCTGAACTGTCTGGTGTAGGGCAGAGCTGGTGGGAGAGGAGGATGGCTGAGTTCAGCAGGAAAACATCCTATTCCTTCTTTGTCTCTGGCTAGGGCCTGGCTGTGCCCCACCCTCTGTGGAGCCCTGTCAGCTGATCCATTCCCAGTCCTTAAAAAATCTTATCCCAGTCTCCCCTTCTTTCCCTTTTTGGGGGTGAATTGCAGATTGTACCTTTCCAGTTGTATGTCCCTGGCTGCTGTGCTGTGTCTGTCCAGAGGTGGGAATGCTGGAAGTGAAATCTGGCAAGTGTCTGGCAAAGACAGGGCAGAGCAAAGCAGCTGCTTGTCCTCAAAACTGCAGCCCCAGGGCTGGACACGATCTCTGGGAAACTGGGAGGGGATTGGACATGGGGATCTGCCTTTCCTTAGCAATTATCCCCATATGAGAGAATCCCAGAATCACTGAGGTTGGAAATGACATCCAAGATGATCAAGTCCAACCTGTGACCGATCCCCACCTTGTCACCCAGCCCAGAGCTCTGAGTGCCATGTCCGGGCCTTCCCTGGACACCTCCAGGGATGGGCACTCCAAACCTCCCTGGGCAGCCCTTGTCAAGGCTGGACCACCCTTTCCATGAAGAAATTCCTCCTGATGTCCAACCTGAACCTCCTCTGGCACAGCTTGAGGCTGTTTCCCCTTGTGCTGTCCCTGTTCCCTGGGGGCAGAGCCCGACCCCCCGGGCTGTCCCCTCCTGTCAGGGAGTTGTGCAGAGCCAGGAGGTTCCCCCTGAGCCTCCTTTTCTCCAGGCTGAGCCCCTTTCCCAGCTCCCTCAGCTGCTCCTGGTGCTCCAGAGCCTTCCCCAGCTCCATTCCCTTCCCTGGCCATGCTCCAGCCCCTCGATGTCAGTCCTGAATTGAGGGGCCAGGACTGGGCACAGTGGCTGTTCCCTTTGTGGGTTTTCTGGAAACCTCAGAAGAGAGGGCAAGGGAAATGCTGTGTCTGGAGTTGCTTTTGCACTCTAAATCCTTTCTTTTCCACTGAATAAAGAGGAAAAAGAGCTCCTACCAAGTGATTGTATAAGGGACTGGAAGTAGAAATTGGTGAGAGAATTTAATCTGGGAACAGACAGGAGGCAGAGGCCTCTGCTAATTGCCTCTTCACAGATTTTGCTGAAAACACTACGCAGGGAATATCCATGGGAAGAGACTTCAGAGGGATCTAAAGATGAGATCCCAGTAGAGAAGGAGGCAGTGGAACAAGAGGGCAGCCTTAAATAAAGGAATTACTGGCACAGGTTAGGAAGCAGCCGTGAGTTAAACAAAAAAAGAACAACCAATTTTCAGTGTGGCTGTAGAAGAGGAGATGATCTGCAAGCCTGGGCCAGGCTTTTAAAAATATAATTCAGAATTAGAGGGGAGGAAAAGATGGAATAAATAGTAGTTGCCCACAGTTATTTAGTGAGATTTATTTAGTTGTGTAATTCAAGCTGTGAAAAGCTGGGAATGGCTCTATCCAGGCAGGTGAGCAGGCAGGGCAGTGGCAGATGAAATTAAATGTTGACAAATGCAAGTTAATGTGCGTTGGAAGGCAAAATCCAACCTCCTCATCCACATTGCTGCATTTTAAATTAACTGGAACCACTCAGGGGAAAGGCCCAGGGGTTATTGTGAACAGCTCAATGAAAACATCTGTTACCTGAACAGCAGCAGGCAGCAAAGCAAATTCAACACTGCCCCTACAAGGGACATTTCAGATTGTCATTGGTGTTATGGAAATGTGGCAGGGCACAGGGACTGCCCGCCAGCTCCCCTGGGAGCAGGGAGAGGAAAGGCATCCAGGAATCTCTCATCCTGAGCAGCACCCCTGGACTGAGGATATTCTCCCCTCAGGCAGCCTTGGATATCAGGGAAGGGGAGTCCAGAGCTCCAGCTGTTTGTGGGGTGTGAGTTTCCTGGGCAGAGTGATGGACAAATCACAAATCAAAAATCACAGTGCTCCCCAGCACAGCACACAGAGCCCCAAACTGTGCATGTGGCCAAATGCTCCTGGGCTTTTGTGGGAGGATCCCTTTTTATTGGCTCAAAGTCCCAAAAAATCCTGGGGTGGCCTTGCAGTTAATGTGCTCATGGTTGGAGCTTCCCACAGTGGTTGGCTGAGGAAGGTGTTTAATCCTTCTGTATTCAGTCCTTTGGGTTTGAGCCAGAGGGGTTTAATCTCTCTGTGTTTGATCCAGAAGGTTTTAATCCCTGTGTTTGACCCTTGGTCCTTCTTCCACTGCTGCCCTGACTGCTCAAATCCCCTTTCCTGCCATAGAGTAGGACAGGACAAGGCTCAGCTTTTTGGATCTCCAGATTCTCCCAGCACAAAGTCCTGGGGCTTCTTTTCTCCAACAGATCCTTTCCCTAGATGAGGTTAACACACATCTTCCTTCCCTCACTACTTCCTCTCCCCAAAGTGTCACTGGCCCCATCCCAGGACCCCCCTGTGCTGGGCTGATCCCCCACAGTGGGCAGCAGCAAAGGGATTGGGATTCTGCCCCTCAGCCCCACTCAGGTGAGAGTCCACCTGCAGAGCTGCCCCAGCCCTGGGGCCCAGCACAGGGAGGACCTGGAGCTGCTGGAGAGAGTCCAGAGGAGGGAGGCACCAGGGTGATCAGAGGGATGGAGCAGCTCTGCTGTGGGGAAAGGCTGGGAGAGCTGGGATTGTTCAGCCTGGAGTAGAGAAGCTCTGGGGTGACCCAACTGAGCCAACAAGAAACACGGAGACAGAATATTGATGACAAGGGCCTGGAGGGACAGCACAAGGGGGAATGGCTTCAAACTGACTGAAAGCAGGGTTAGAGTGGATATTGGGTATGAATTCTTGGCTGTGAGGGAGGTGAGGCCCTGGCACAGGGTGCCCAGAGAAACTGTGGCTGTTCCTGGATCCCTGGAAGCATCCAAGGCCAGGTTGGACAGGGCTTGGAGCAACCTGGGATAGTGGGAAGTGTCCCTGCCTACCTGGCAGGGGAAGGGTGGGACTGGAGGAGGTTTCAGGTCCTTCCATCCCAAACCACTCTGGGGTTCTAGAAAAGAGCAGCAGCACAGGCTCAGGGGTGGATTCATTCCTTGCTCCAGGCAGCCCTTGATATGCAAACAGTGCCCTGGGTTTAGTGCTTGTCCTTAACACAAAGAAATTCAGAGTTATACCTGTTGTGCTCTGCCTGTGGCTCCAGTATAAAACACAGCTCTTGCTTTGATGACTTTGTTTAAATTTGCCCCAAGCCATGTCCTAAGCTTAGTTTACTATTTTCAATTAGCATATATTTTTACAGAGGTTATAAATATTTAACCCGCTGACCAACATTACCAGCAGCCCTCCAGCCTTTGTGATGGAAAGGAATTGCAATGTGAATTAAAAGTATGGACTGTGGAAGGATGGCTCCATCAGTATTCCTCTATCCAAAACACTCCCTCCGACTTGATACTGGAGGGAAGAATAAAATCAAACTCACTGATTATCATTTAGGCCGAATTTACTTTGTGCATTTGGGGGAAGGAGCTCTATTAATCAGCTCCATTTCCTGGCTCCTGTGGACGTACCAAGCTCAGGGAGAAACACAAATAAATACATATATGCAGCAGCATAAATAGATAGATGTTAAATCAGCATTAAAATCTTCCTGTCGTCTGCTCCATTACTCCTGTGATAGGTGGGGAGATAAAAACCCTCAAGGTGAAATTTTTCCAATGTGATTTTCCCCATTTCTTGCTAATTTCCCAATACCTGCACCCACAGAGAAACGGGGCTGAGGAGACATGGAAAGGAATTAAAATTTCAAGCTTGCGTGGTAGGAACAGCCAATGGGAATTTACTGGGAGGTTAAAGGAGAGGACAAGAGGCAAAGTGGGAAAAATCCTTTTAAAATCTAAGTGTGGAACACGTTGCCTGGCACACTTTGCTGCACATAAATTAAGGCAGTAATTTGAGGAGCTGAAAGCTCCACTTTAACACTTGTGCTTTCTGGTGGCCCCCGAGTCCCTCTGTGGAGCTGCAACTTCCTTACTTACAGCCGAGGGGACATTATTGTTGGCATTATCTCCTGTGAGGGGACATTATTCCTGGCATTATCCTCGGAGCTGACACCTTTCCCACCGATGTTTGGGCTCTCCAGTGGGAAGGGTAGATCTGCACTGCAACCACCTCTGTGCCTTTTCTGCCCATTTGCCACTGAAATGGCTTTGTCTTTGTTGGGGAAAAAGTGTATTCCCTGGGTCTAATTCCTGCTTTTCTCCAGGTTAGCTCAGCATTCCTGTTAGGATGGATGCCCTGGCTGGGCCAGTTAAGGATTGAGTATCCATGAAATATTTCCTAGGGAAAAGAAAAGACAAGGCACAGCTTTTTGCAGAGCTGCACACTGTTGTTCAAGATATACTGATATATTTTTTACTTACTATGGAGGTTTTTTTGTTAATTCCCTGAAGAATCTTTCCCACTTTCCCTCCCCTCCTTTTTGTGCACAAGATGAAAGTCTGAATAAGGCTCAGACTAAGGAGGAGACAGCATTTATTTCTCTTCTGAGGAGGCTGAAATGTCCAGGTTAAACAAATAGGTTTTGTGCTTTCATTCAGGGGAAATTTTAGGTCACAACGAGGCCGGGGAACTCCTGTTAATTGAAAACAGTATCTCATGTCCTTTGTTGGGAAAAATCCCTCTGGGTGAGGTGGGAATGCTGGAGAGATCAGCAGTGTGTCCTTTGCAGAGGTCTCATTGCACAGAACTGGCCCCTCTTTGTTTTCAGCACCTCATTTCCACCGAGATGACAGCTCCCAGCTTGCTTCCTAAAATAGGGAATGTCCCAGCAGCTGGAGTGAGGGACAGGGAGTATGAAGAACTCTTGGGGCATTATCTCCCACCAGGGAGGAGCTTGGAAACCCTGTGAGGATTGTCTGGGAGAGCTGAGGCAGCACAGCCAAGGTTCAAATCCACAGCCTGATTCTGGTTACCTTCCTCTGGAATAACCTGTGCCCAAGGGCAGCAGGCACGGGCTGTCCCAGGGGCATTGTCTGCCTAACAGGAATGTCCTGGCTCCCACATCCCACCTCTGGAGCAGGTGGGTCCAGCTCTAATGTTCTTCCCAAGATGTCAAGAGACATGAAACTTCAAGGTGGAACATGAGTGGAGTGATGGGAGCATGGAGGGACAGGGAATGGCATCCCACTGCCAGAGGGCAGGGTTAGATGGGATATTGGGAAGAAATTGTTCCCTGTGAGGGTGGGGAGGCCCTGGCACAGGTTGCTCAGAGCAGCTGTGGCTGCCCCATCCCTGGAAATGTCCAAGGCCAGGCTGGATGGGGCTTGGAGAAACCTGGGACATTGGAAGGTGTCCCTGCCCATGACAAGGGTGGGACTAGAGGAGGTTTAAGGTTCCTTCCAACCCAAACCACTCCATGGCTCTGTGATCCCAGGAACATCAGAAGAAGGATGGGAAATCCCGTTGACCACAGGGAGGTGCAGAGTGGCCAATCCCTGATTTTCCAATTTCCCTCAGTATCCTGCAGTGTTTGTTTGCTTTCCAAGCCCCAGCTGTTGGAGTCAGGGGATCACAGGAGAACATCAGGGCTCCTCTCTTGAACAAACAAACGCACCAGACTTTACCAGAGGAAAAACATGAAAGTGCAAATCCCAGGAGCTACAAGCCCTCCGGAAGACAAAAGCCGCAACATTTATTAATTTGTTGAATAACCTGTTGGGGCCTGACTTGATTCTCAAACAAATGGAATTAGAATATCAATAGCAGAACGTTGGGTTCCTAAAATATTCAGAAGCAGCT
>JANPWX010000363.1:441941-468377 GCA_024734555.1 Trochalopteron elliotii
CTGCTTGTTATGCATCATTCCTTTCATGTGTGGGGTATTTTTTTCTGACTTAAGCACTATAGTTCAACCATCTCTGTGACATTCTCACTTCTGACAGAATTTACATTTATTTATAGCAGCTTCAGCCCTGCAAACCAAGGTACGGGATTCCTGCAGAGGGACAGGTAGGTGCTGCTTCACCTCAGATCCTGGATGCACGCTTGGAATGCAGCCCTGGATTCACATTTAGCACACAGCACCTTTCCTGGTGCCCCCTCTGGGATGTTTGCTGCCTTCAGGCCAGCCCTGGCTGAAGCCTGTGCTCCATCCATTGGGAGAAGCACAATCCTGGCTCCCAGCCCCACGCCTTTCCACGTGCAATGTGCTTCTCAGGAATTGCTAAGTGAGGAAAAGCTGCTTGTAGGCTGTAGGGGTGGAGGATCAGGTCTCTGATGGCCAATTTCATTGCAAACAAAGGCTTTATTTTTGCTTTATCTCTCCTTAAACCCGTGAGCAGCTGTAAGAGGCAGTACCGACAAAAACCTGCTGCCTGAACACAGCTTGGGGAGGGGTGGGGGGAAAGGCTCCACCAGGCAAGTGGCTTCATTATCAAACACCTGAAAACCTTTTCGAGTTCTTTAAAGCAAGCTCTGGTCTCGGTCTTTGGTGAAACAATCACCGTGAAGAACTTGCTGGCTGGGCTGCTTGGAATTGTTCTGCCCGGCTGAGTGATCTGATTTGATGGAAATCTCGGAGTTCTCAGTCTTTATTTCCCTGCTCTGTCTCCTTTCTCATCACCAGGAGGTTTGGATTTCCCCCCTGCCCTGCACAGCCCTAATTCCCCGAGGGGATTATCCTGTCGGTGTGCTCACAGCTGTGTGTTTGCTCCGAGCAAGAGCCTCCTGCTCTCACCCAATTGTGGAGTTTCGCTGGAGTGGAACAACCAATAACCAAAATATGCAATTCTCACCTCCTTCATTTGCCTTCTGATGTGCCAGGGAGCAATCTGAGTCCCTTTCCCTGCAAACTAGGGCGTTTAGAGGGGCTAAACCTGGATTTCATCTGGCATCAAGTGCAGATAAACAACCCTGGAGCAGAATAGGGCAAGGCTTTGCTTGGACAGCCCTGTGGCTTCTGGTCAGGGGAAGGGAAGGGAAGGGCTGGCTTTGTCCTTCTCTCCTGGAGAACCACTTGCTACCTTCTGCTTTGCTTCCCGAGTGGGAAGATGGGATTGTTGGCACTTCTGCTGCTCCCAGGACTGCAAGACTGAGCTCCCTGGAGGGACTGAGCAGGCTTGGGCAGAGCTGTGGGTACACTCCAAGTCTTCCTTCTCTTAAGATTCAGTGCATGAGAGGCACCTTTGTGTGAACTCCCCTTCCTCCCATCCCCGAGCCCTGGGCTGGCTTTGCCTGACTGATCACACTCATGGAATCTCCTGAGCTGGATTGGACCTACAGGGATCATCCAGTCCAACCCCTGGCCCTGCACAGACAACACAACAATCCCACCCTGGGCATCCCTGGCTGTGGTGTCCAAATGCTCCTGGAGCTCTGGCAGCCTCGGGGCCGTGCCCATTCCCTGGGGAGCCTGGGCAGTGCCCAGCACCCTCTGGAGAAAAAACCTTTCCCAAAATCCAACCTAAACTGCTCGAGCCCTTCCCTGGGTCGTGCCCCTGGTCCCAGGGAGCAGAGATTGAAGCTGCCCCTCCGCTGCAGACAGTTGTCCGTGCAGGTGGATGCACAATTCCAGCAGGAATGCAGTGGGATGGCCCAGCCCTGCCCGGCAGCTGGAGAGGGGCAGCTCTAGTGCCATGATCTGCGAGACCATAAACATCAGGTGAGACATAAAGAACAGCAATTCGGCTGTTGTGCTCACTCGCTTCGGAAGGAAAACGACCCCTCTGGGGCACAGAAGGGCAGAGCTCCCCTCCTCCTCTGCTGCCTGGGATGAGGAGAGGAGGAGGAGGGAAGCTCCTCCTGGGGCGGGGAAGAGCTGCCGGGGCCGCAGGTCGGTGCTGGGGGTGTGGAGGGCACCGGCTGTGCCCAGCCAGCCTCTCCCTGAGGGTGTGACCCCTCCAGGAGGGCACAAAGTGCCTCAGCAGAGAGAGCAGTGTGAGGCAAACACACCGACACGGCAGGGCTCTGCTTCCTTGGATTGCTGCTGGATGCCCTTGGGCTGGCTGGGGCTTGAGAAGGGAGAGGTGCAAGCTGTGTTTCAGTGATAGTGTTTTAATTTCTTCCTCTTCCGTGCCTGGTTTGCACTTACATAGTTTAATTTTAAAGTCTCTTCAGTTGTTTGGTTGTTTTTTTTTTCTTCCTCTCCTTATTTTTTATTTTATTTTGTACAAGGTGAATGTCGAGCAGTAATGTAATGAAAAGTTGACAGGCACAGATCTTTTTTAATAACTCTTATGTTGTGTAGCCTAAATTGGTTTAACCATAGCTGAGCTGAATAATAAGCAGAAGGGAATTCATCTCATGAACCACGGATATTTTATAAGTCTCCTTTGGAAAGGTTTCAGAGCTCTGACTCTCACTCCAAAAGAGTGGCATTGTGGTTTGTTGTGTGCTTTTGGCCACCAGAGAGCTGGGAACGGCAGGGATGGGACCCACCATCCTCAAGTGGAATGGAGAGAGAAAGCAAATCCATCCCTCTCCAGGCAGAGCACATTCCTTCTGTGCTGCACAGTGTGGAGCAGCACATCAGCAGCCTGGAGGGGGATTTTGGGAAGTGCTGAAGAGCCAGCAGCTTCCCAGCCCTTCTCCCAACAGCCATCGTGGGAAGCTGTGGTGTAACCCAGCATGGGAGAGGCTCTGGAGATGGCAAAGGGAGAGGAGAGGAGCATGGAATGTGCAGCCAGGGGGGGATTGCCAAGCAGAGCTGCTCAGAGCTGTGCCAATGAGCAGGGCTGATGGGGCTGAGGATCCCTGGAGGTTTTGGGGTGCTGCAGATCCCCAATGGAGAAGAGGAACTGTGGGGTGCTTGGCTGTGAGGAGGCTGTCTCTGGTTTGCCTGGATAGGGGGAAGAGGTTTCCAGAGCACCAGAGGGCTGGAGGTGGAGGTGGAGGGAAAAAACCTGCCAGTCCTTGGGTGAAAGCTGGGAAATGGTTTCTGCAGTCAGTGCAGGGCACACAGATCCCCCTTTACCCCAAACAGAGTGAAAAGCCAGTTTTACAGAAGCTCTTCCCATCTTCCTTCTCCAGGTGTTCCCTCTTTTCTTTTTCCATGTCCTCACTGCTCATACCATTCATCTTCCTTTCAGTCTTGTTTTTTTCAGGGATGACTTTGTTGTTTTTCTCACTTTTGGCCCTCTCTTCCCAATGTTTTGCATGCATTGACTCCATTTGCTCTCTGTCATCGTGACAGCAACAACACAGTGCAGCATCCTCCTGATGTCCCACTGCAAGCAAAACTGGCAGGAAACAACTTCTTCTGGGGACCAGGAAAAGTGTGTGGGGTCTGTCACAAACCTGAAACACACAACCTCCCCTCCAGGGGTGAAGATTCCTGTGGTGTGCTCCCTGCCTGTGATTTCCCAGTGATTTTCAGGCTGGGATACAGAAAGGTCTGAATGAAATCCGAAAAAAAAAGGAATTCCTGTGCTGAAAAGTGTGATAAATTTGACCTGTCAAGGACAGGGACTTAAAATCACAGAACCACAGGATCAGTAAGATTGGCAAACACCTCTGAGATTGTTGAGTTCAGCCTGTGACTGATGCCCACCTTGTCACCCAGCCCAGAGCACTGAGTGCCATGTCCAAGTGTTCCTTGGACACCTCCAGGGTTGGGGACTCCAAACCTCCCTGGACAGCCCCTGCCAAGGCTGGACCACCCTTTCCATGAAGAAATTCCTCCTGATGTCCAACCTGAACCTCCCCTGGCACAGCTTGAGGCCATTTCCCCTTATCCTGTCCCTGTTCCCTGGGAGCAGAGCCCGACCCCCCGGGCTGTCCCCTCCTGTCAGGGAGTTGTGCAGAGCCAGGAGGTTCCCCTGAGCCTCCTTTTCTCCAGGCTGAGCCCCTTTCCCAGCTCCCTCAGCCACTCCTGGTGCTCCAGAGCCTTCCCCAGCTCCGTTCCCTTCCCTGGCCATGCTCCAGCCCCTCAACGTCCTTGTCATGAGGTGCCCAAAACTGGACATAGCACTGAACGTGTGGCCTCACCTGCCTGGATTTGGGCAGCTGGGGACAGATCTTTATTTTATCTGCTCTCTGCAGGTGTTTTCTTGCACACCTCGAATAACATGGCCACACATTATTTATTCTGCACCTTGCTCAGTGCTTGCAATAAGAGAGGCTTAGAAACCTTCCTTGCACCAACTGCTGTTGTAAAATAAGACTTGAATTACAGTGATTTTTTTTTTTCATGTGAAATTGTATTGATGTCCAAAATACCTTTAATCCTGGCAGCAGAGGCCTCTTACCATGACCATTCCGCATTGCTCCCTGGCTGTGGGGTTGATTTTCCTTTGAATTGGAATGAATTCCACACTAAGGAGTTTGAAACAAAGAGGGTTGATCTAAAAATGAGACCTTTCACTTGACCCCGAGCAGTTCTCTCATTCAGAGAGCAACTCCAGCTCCGTGCCTTTCTCATTCCGTTTGGATAAAAAGATGAAATGGGGAGTTCGTTTCATCCTTCAGCAGCTCCGTCCTCAGGGCAGCTCTGGATTTGGGATGGATCTGGGGATGGATGTGCAGGATCAGGGCGTGGGTGGTGCAGAGCACAGAGCAGAGGTGCCAGGGCCAGCCAGAGCAGCCTCCTGGGGTTAAGGCGTGGGAAAATGGGAATTTCTATCTGTGCATCCTCTGTGGTGCAGGGCAAGGAGCTGAAGGGAGCAGCAGCTGCTGGGAATGCAGATCCAGGGCTGATGTGGGGAACTGCAGATAACTCGTCAGAAGTTTACAGGAGGTTTGACTCGGTGCAGGCAGGGCTGAAGGATGATAAATGCTCCGGAGTTCGTCAGCCTGGTGACACCTGGAATAGCAAAAATCTGCTTGGTACATTCAGGAGCTTGAGCTTTAATCTCTGATTCCTCAGCTTCTCATTTTTATATGTGACATTGCTGGGAAATGAATTTATATATAAAATCATTTCTATCTGAAATCATTTATACATGATGTGCTGAGAAATGAAACGTTTTCAACTACATTGTTCAGAAAAGTTGAGCCACATTGGAGAGGAAATGAGCAGTTCTCTGTTGAGACGGGGTTTGAATGTTGTATAGTAAATAATAATTAGGGTAATAAAAGTCTGCAGTGAACAATTAGCAATTCCACAAACAAGGCAGGTGTTTGAGGGGGAAAAATAGGAGGCAATTGGGTAATGAGGCTGTAGCACAATGTGTGAGCACAATGCAATTTGCACAGACAATTTAAACCTGGCACGGGCCACTCTCGGAGCACCTGACATGGAAACCTGGACACGTCCCGGACATGGCTTTTGATGTAACACCACATTAACAATTATGAATCTTTCTGTGCAGAATGACTCAGTGCTCCTGGCTGAGCTCAGGCCCTGGAACAACCCGAGCTGTGGGAGAAACAAAACAGAGGAGGTGGATATTTGGTGTTTGGCTCCAGTTTGGCTGCTGGGCCATGGCTGCCCTGAATGAGGGGAGACGTGGCCGGTGCACGTTTGTTATTCCACCCTTTCCCTTCAGTCCAGCTCACTGCAAATCCAGCCCTGCAAGAGGGGGGATTTGCTGCTTTTTAAATAGCTGACTGCTGCTGCTCAGCCAGGTTAAGGAGCATGCTGCAGCCCTCTCAGCCATGATGGGGATGTGCTGGCAATGCTGGGCCACTGAGGCCGATCCCCAGCCGTGCTGGTGGGGTGGAGGGAAGGCAGCAGGAGCCACATCCCTGCTCCCAGCCTGTCATGCTGGGTGTGTGGGCAGCCTGTCCCCCCTTCCCGTGGTTTCTGTGTCCCTGCAGCAGGGATTGTGCTGGTCCAGCCTGGCTCCCTCGCCGGGTGAAAATGTTTCATCTCCGACAAACACTTGTCTCATTATCGGCCTGCGCTGGCTCTGCACTATCTGCTCGCTGCCTGGCTTGGAGACACCTGTTCTGTGTCCAAGCATTTGAGAGAAAAAAACTCTCCAAAGCTGTCAACAGACATGAAAAGGCTCCCTGTTTCCATGGGAACGTGCTCTGCCGAGCCCCGAGGATAATGAACTGCTCCCCGCCTGTGGAAACCCTGGCTGCTGCTGCTGGCAGAGCTGGGGGAGCTCTTCCCGGGGCTGCTCTGGAGATGCACATCCCTGAGGGAGCCATTCCCAAAGAGGACGCTGTGCCCTGGCAGTGCCCATGGAGGGGATGGATGTGGGAGCTGTGCTGGAGGAGCTGGGAGCAAACACTGGCTGCTCCCGTGCTCATTCCCTCTGGAGCTCAGCTCCTCCAGCCTCTCCTCAGTGATCTGTGTCAGGGATGGAAGAGTGTGGGATAAAACAGTGTCCTGGGGTTGCTAAAATCAGCCTGGGTAGGAATATTTAGTCCTAGGATCTACGTCTCTTTTCAATGGGAAAGTGTTGGAAGAGTTCCTGTGCTGTGACTTCAAGGGTGAGTCACAGAATCCCAGAGTAGTTTGGGTTGGAAGGGACCTTAAAGCTCATCCAGTTCCACCCCTGCCATGGACAGGGACACCTTCCACTATCCCAGGCTGCTCCAAGCCCTGTCCAGCCCGGCCTTGGACACTTCCAGGGATCCAGGAGCAGCCACAGCTTCTCTGGGCACCCTGTGCCAGGGCCTCACAACCCTCACAGGGAGGAATTCCTTCCCAATATCCCATCTATCTCTGCCTTCTGTTAGTTTGTTCATGTCTGCTCTGAGCCTGCTTTGCCCACCTTTTCCTTCTTACAGTCATTGAAATCACTCAGTTTGGAAGAGCCCTCTCAGATCAACAAGTGCAACCATCAACCCAGCTCCACCCTCTACCCTCTCACCACTAACCCATCTGGTGACACACGTTTTTGAACACTTCCAGGGATGGTGACTCCACCACTGCCCTGGGGAGCTGTGCCAGTGCTTTACAAGCCTTTCCATGTAAAAAATTTTCCTCATATCTAGTCTAAATCTCATGTGGCACAACTGATGGACACCCAGAGAGTTGGAAACTTGAACTGGGATAACTGGGAGAAAGAAAGGACAGGATCAACAGGTGCCTGGATAAGTGGGACAGGATGTCCTTCGTAAAGGGCAGGCATCAGGCTCCACAAATCTCTTCAGGAATCTTTGAAGGCATCACAGGGTGTGTAGACAAGGTAAATCCAGTGGACAAAAATCCACTTAGATTTCTGGAAGGCTTTTGATCACTTTCCTCAGCAGAGCAGCTTAAGGATACTAAGCCCCTGTGGGCTAAGAGGAAAGGTCATCCCATGGATAAGCACTTGAAAGGCAGGAAGAGCCCCTTGCTGGGGGAGGCAGGGGGGCAGCAGTGGTGCCCTGCAGGGATCTGTGTGCCTGCAGCTTGTTCCTGGTTCCCTGTGCTCATTAGAGGTCTGGAAGGTCACTCGAGATGGAATGTAAAGGTAGATGATGCCAAGAAAGGGTGGTCAGGAAGGGGAGCACCCTGTGGGATGGAGTGACCAGGAATAAACTGCAGAATCCAATGCAGAGAGAGGCAGGGATAACACGTGGGGACAGGAACTTGTCACTTCACATGCAAATGATGAGTTCTGAGCTGGCCTCTCCTTCCTCAGGGACATCCTAAATTATTCTATGGAAATGGCATGGCACAGCTCTCCAAAAGCAAGAGGATTAGTGGGAAAGGGTCAGGGAATAGAAGAGAGACCACAGCCAGAGCTCTGTGACTTGTCTGCTCCATGCACACCCACCTCATAAAGGACTTTCAGGAGCTGGGAAAGGCATGGGGAGGAGCAGCAAGTGGCAGCAACATGGGGAGAACTTGAATGTGAGGAATCATGGAATGGGTTGGGAGGGACCTTAAATCTACCTCTTTCATGGGCAGGGATGCCTTCTGCTAGACCAGGTTGCTCCAAGCCCCATCCAACAAGAATTATGATCTTAACAACAGGAGTAGCAGAGGGAATATTCATATGAAGATGATACTTCATAATTAAACACATAATTTCACATTGTCCCTAGCAGGGTCCCTCAGACTGGGTGTCCAGGCCTCCAGACCTCCCATGGGATGTGCCCTAGCCATTCTTCTGGAAATGGAGGGGAAAATGAGATGTTTATTCACGTTGGGAGGTTTCTGTTTCCTACTGTGGTGTCTGATTGTTAACAGAGAAATTGCACACAGCACTTCGTGCTGCTCGTTGGGTTTTTGGTTTTTTTGATCTCTGCCTTCATGGCCCTTTAAAAGCTTAAGAAAACAGGTTCCCCTCTCCATGAGGCTTCTGTTTTTTTAAGGGAGATTAGACAAGGTGCAAAAGCATCAGACTTTTCTGCAGACAAGACAACACTGAAGTGTCAAGCAGGGGAAGAAGGAAAACCCCTCTTGGGAGCACCTGTCACTTCTCTCTGTTATTTCAGGTGTCTCAGGCTCCTGCCATGGTGTTTCAGAGTGATCTGTTCTGTTTATTTGATGTTCTGGACCAGAGGGAAAGGTCAGCTGAGGAGGTGACCACCTACACTGGGTGGCCATGATCCCAGAGGGATGGTCCCACTTGGGGATGGGCCCCTGAGACCCATTCCCAGCCCAGGAGAGAGTTCTCAGGAATGCATGTAGCCCAAAAAAATAAAGCCAGCAGGAGCCAGCAGCCAGCTTAGTGCTCGAGCCTGTAGCTGGAGTGCTGCAGGGATGATTCCCCAGCTTCTCCAGGTTTTCATTAGGAGTCTTTCAGCTCTAATGCCTGGGAGCCACTGCTGAGCACTGCCACTCTCTCATGTTACTCGCTGTAGGAGAGTGAAAGCAAATAAGACTAAAAGTCTGGAATAAGTCATCCTAATGTCAGGGATATGAGGTGTAAGTGCCCTGCTGATGGCAGAGATGTGATTAGCCCCGGGTCAGGAAGGTGTAGGATCACACAGCCAGCACTGCTGTGTGCTTAATTCTGGCAAGGTGCTTCAGCACTGCATCATTTATCCCTGTTCCAACCTCTGCAGCTGCCTGCAAGTGCTGCTGCCTCATCCTGGGCAGCCCCGAGGGCTGGCTGGGACACTGGGAATCTGTTCTTCCCAGTGCACAATCCTGCTGGGGAAATTTGTTATCTTACCCTGTAACAAGAAGGAGGGAAAAAAAAGAGCAGCAGCAACAACAGACCAGAAAATTTAAATACAATAATGAGAAAACAGGTAATAAAAGTTAGTTTGGCAAGAGGCTGCCAGGGCTGGCGGGGTGTTCATTATATGCTGGATCAGGAAGTCTATGAAATGTCAGTGTGAAGGGAATTCATTTCCCAGTAACAAGCATGACAGAGCAGTGAATCGAGCAGGAGGCTGTCTGCAGGCACCAGGGTGCTGAAGCCTCATCAGAATTTCACTTCCAGGGACTCTACTTGAAAAGTGTGCTCATTTGAGCTCTGGAAAGTCCAATTTTTTTGCCCAAAGCAAAGATTGGTCCATACTCCGTGCATGGAACAGCCCACCTGGGAACACCCCACCTGGGAACACCCCATCTGGAAACATCCCACCTTCCCTGCTTGGCCACAGGGGATCATCCCTTCCTTTTGTCTCCTTTTGGCTCAGAAATCCCACTGAGAATCTGTGCTCAGCTTCCAAGGACTTTGTGCCCGTTGGTGTGACATGGAAAACCTGCTCTGGGCAAATCCATGGGGCTCTGAGGAAATCAGCAGTACTGGGGAGGGGAATATCATCTCAGAGCTGAGGGATGCGAGGCACAGAGCAGAGAGGGGAGGAGGCTGAACCAGGGGAATGTGAGTTTACAGGGAACTGGCAAACAAAGACTAAATCTGGAAGGTGGGTCTTGTCCAAAACCTGCTCAGCAGGGTCAGGCTGGAGGTGAGGATTCTGCAGGCTCTGGAGATCAGTCGGTGCAAAAGCAAACACACACAACACACAAGTGGCTTCTCTGGAGATGGCTGGGCCAAAGTGGAAAGAGAAGTGGGATATGGCTTGTAACCAGGGCATGCTGACCCCAGAGCCCCATGCCTGCTGATGGGAGCATGAGGACACCATGGTGTATTTTGGGAGCCCAGGTTGGCTGGGCAAAGCATGAAACTTTCACTAAACCACAGGGTTATAAAGCCCAGAATCAAACATCCCTTAAGCCCAGGCAGGGTGCAGCAGTTTGTAGTTTTTCCAGTGAGCCTCACAGAGGGATGGTGGAAGGGAATTACCCCTCCAGGCACTGTCAAAGCCACGTTACTGCTGGGAACCCTTCAGTTTGCCTGGAAGTCCTGCTGAGCTCTCCCCTGGAATAGTCACTCCCTTTTCCTTGGACCTGCCCTCTCCCATCCCCTACTACCATTAAGTGCCACCCAACCTTGCTGTGGCAGAGATTTCCAGGCAGGGGCCCTGCAGAGTTGTGCCTTTCCTGTAGCTTTCTCCATTAAATCCATCCTGGGTCCCCATCATCCTGGCTGGACCTTTTCCTCTCCTCCCAATGTCTTGGAAGAGCAAAACCTCCCTCCTGGGCATGAGCCAAAACCTGGATGGATGAAACTCAATGTTCCCACTCCAACCAAGGGACTGCTGGGTCTGACATGGCGCACACAAGGAATTTATAGCTCCAGGATGAATGCTCTGGAAGTGAGACTCATATTAGGCTGAAAAAAAAAAAAAGCAAGAGGAACTAAGAGGCAGGAATATAAAGATGGAAGTCCTCCAAAAGAGAGACATTTAGTGCTGGGGCTTCGCAAGTCAGACTCAGTATATTATATTTTTATTGCTACAAGAGTCTGCTTGGTAATTTTTGCTGCCCTATTATTGCAAGAGAATTAATTGCACGGCGGTTCTCACTGAGTTCTGGGGATCTGTCTGCAGGAGGCAGCCAGGGGTGGAGCAGCCCAGCATCCGGAGCCTGCGGATCTGGAGCCGGGTGGGACTCCTTGGCTGTGGGGCTCTTTCCTCGTGATTGAACAGGAAAATGGAAGAGCTGAGCATGAAAAGCTGAAACAAATGGCACTGCTCAAACCTTGCAATGTGATTTTTAAATGAATATCTGCAGCCCCTCTAGGCTGCCTGCATAGGCGAGACTGGCTGTCTCATTCCCTGCTCCTGACAAGGGCTGGAGCGCCTTCCCTGGGCTCCAAGTCCTTTGATCTATCACACGAGGCACATTGATTAAAAAACAGAAGGGAAAAATGGGAAAGAGTGCAGCAGGACCCAGGACCATGGAGGTCAGCGGGTTTGCAGCAGCCTGCAAATGTTTTGCTGCCAATGTGGCCTTTCACCATGGCTGGAATGACTCGGGCACACAAGGTCTTTCCAAGGTGCAGAGCTCAGGTGGCAGGAGGCTTCCCTGCTCCCAAACACAGCTGGAAGTAGAAGCAGGAGTGTGTGAGGCTAGATTTCCTATGGGTTTTGGAGAAAACAGACTGTACTCAGCTATTTGGACAGCGTAGTTACAGGCTGCAGTGAGCTTCCCTAACAGAATGGCCTCCTGAGGGGTAGCTCTGGAATACAGTGCTCAGGGAATGTGGTTGAATTTCTCCCACCTGCCCATGTTTCCAGTGTATGCAGATCAGCAGCTGTGGGGCTGCAGGTGATGAAGTGCCTTTGAGGATGAGGATGGGACAGGAATCCCAGAGCTGTGAGCCTGCCTGGGCAGAGCAGCCTCTCCAGGCTGTGTGGTGTGTGCCTGTGGCAGGGCGCGCCCAGCTCTGCCTGGACTGATCCAGTTAGGGACACGAGCTGCCTCTCGGCATCTGCTCCTCTTCCAGGTCCTCTGGAGCTGGCTTTGGGTCTCCACATCTGTGTCTTCCTGGCTTTTCTTTTTCAAACCAAATAGTACAGAGGAGTTGTGATATGTATTCAAATCCACCTCTTCTCCTGAGGCCCTCCCGTGTTTTCTCTGTGTTTATCCAGGGCTACATAGGATCACAGATGGATTTGGGTTGCAAGGAACCTTAAAGCTCATCCAGTCCCACCCCCTGCCATTGTCAGGGACACCTTCTACTATCCCAGGTGACTCCAAGCCCCGTCCAACCTGTCCAGTAACACTTCCAGGGGTGAGCAGCCACAGCCTCAGCAATTGGCAAGACTGGGATAAAGCAGCACCTCTGATTTTCTTCCAAGGCAGAGGATGGATCATTTGCCTCCCAGTTTATTTTCTTATTTTACCTCATGGACAACTTTCTGAGTGTTGTGCCACCTTTGGGGCACTTTATTATTCTTCCATTTCCCTGAAGGGACCCACTTGTAAATCTGGGGGGTGCTTTTAACCAGTGCTTTCATGGCACTATGACTTACAAAGGTGTCCCCCAGGCAGAGTCCTGCCCATGAGTGACACGTGTGTCACACACAGGGCACACACCCCTCTGTAAACCCCACCCTGGGGCTGCCTGGCAGGGTTCTTTGGGAACGGGGGGCTGCCTGCACGCCTTTCCGTGCCTGCAGCACCCCAGTGCAGCTTTCAGATCAATGCCTGCTTCTAGCACGACTTGCCAGGGAATAATCCTGGCATTAACCCTGTTCCCGCTGGGCTCAGATTTCTGTTAATTGTTTCAGCCGCCCCAACAGCCCTAGTCTCTCATCAGCCTGTTCCCGGGCCAGGGCTGTTCCCAGGCTCCCCGTGCTTGGAAGAGCTCTGGCTGGACCGAGCCCACCAGGACAAGGGAGATGCTGCTCGGAGGAGCCCACCCAGCTCGGACGCGTGACCCCGACGCTGCCGGAGGCTGGAGGAGCTCCTGACGTGTGGGGATTTTATGGATTTGTGTTCTCTGGCACGGGGGCTGAGCGACTCTGCGGGGGCCAGCCCTGTCTGGAACAAATCAGGGAGCCCTCAAGCGCTTTGTTGTGTTTCTGGCTGAGGGGCTGAGTAAGCTTTGCTGCTTTTGCTGCTCTCCCGTTCCCGGCCAGGAGCCGAAACCTCCCGGCAAGGCTGCGGGGAGCGTGCTGGAAGGAGGATTCTGCTGGAGGAGGATGAAGGCTGTAACTCCCTTTTCCCGCAGGCTCCCGTCCAGGCAGGCACTGGAATCTTCCTCTGGCTTTGCCCACCAGCCGCTGGGGCCAGGAATGCTGCGCTCCCGCACTTCTGGCAGGAGGAAACAATTCCTTGCTGGCAAGTCTGTACACATGCACCGGATCTTTTCCAGCAAGATTTGTGATGTTTTCAAAGAGGTGAAGTAATTTGAGTTTAATTAAACCGTTGGAATTGCTGGTGATGGATGATTTGTAAATTCATCTTGCGAAATGCTGGCAGCTGCCCCGGGGATCTGTGGGAGCTGCTTCCAAGGTCCCCCCAACCATGGTCCAAAGGTTGTAACCCCCAAAGCCACAGCAGGGATGCTGGAAATCACTTCTTCCATAGAAAAGAGCTGTTGTGTTGTCCTCATTTCCTGCTCCTAAGGGCTGCTGCTCCGAAGGTCCTCTCTGTTGTCATCTCTGGAATACTGAGCAGGTTTGGGGTATGTTTGAATGCAGAGATTAAATTCCAGTTGCTGAAAGGGGGTCAAGGATCTGGAGACCACAATACCTGCAGGGTCTTGCTCACAGTGGGCTGCAAAGGGGAACAAATGGAAACCACAACAGTTTCCTCTTCCATTAGAAGAATATTCAAAGGGAAGCTGGATTCTCCCTCTTTTCTTTTTGCAGCCTCCTTAAAGTGGGATGTTTCAGCAATATGCTGCCAACTTTGCTTGTGCATTAAATATAAATAAAAATATAACCCTGGTACGGAGCCAATGTCATGGGAAAAGAATATCCCAGACTGGGGACTTGGACCTTTGGGGCTAACAGGATTTCTGAGGATGGTGTCAGGCTTTCCCTACTCTCTGGGGCTTACTCGAGGAGCCCACCTGCATTTTTACAGATGTAACATGAAGAGATTAAGAAGCATCTGGAGCTGTCATACCTCTGCTCCTGAGAAATGCAAATCCCAAACTCAGTATTCACAGGATCCTGAAGATCAAAGACTCAGCTCAGTGGATGTGGCATGGCTCTGCTGCTCCTGCTGAGAAACTCAGCCCATGGGGACAGCTCTGGGAGCTGTGGGAGCTGCTGGCCAAGCTGAGAACAGCCACAGAAGCTGCTCTCACATTCCTATTCCAGCTGTTCCTACTGTGCTCTCAGGGCTCTGTGAGCCTGTCTCCTGAGAGAGCATGTGGGGATCACCCACTGTCAGCCTGGTGTTCCAGGGGTGAGGACTGCACAATTTTCCAGCTGCATTTTGTGGAGAAAACAGCTCCTGGAAATGCATTACAAAGCTGATACTTTGGACCAGGAATGCTTTTCCTTAAAGTACCCAGGGAGAAAGGGATTAGTGTTGGATGTAACGAGTTAATGCAAACTACACAGATTGGATGTTTTGCCTCGAGATCAGGCAGAGTTGGTGGCTTTTGTCACAGAGCTGTGCTACATTGGATCTTCACAAGGAAGGAAATTTTCCTGAGGGAAAGCATTGCCAATGTGCAGGAATTAATTTATGTAGAGACATGGAGCTGCTGGAGTGGGGCCCACAGAGGCTCCGGAGATGCTGAAGGGCCTGGAGCATCTCCCTGCCCAGGAAAGGCTGAGGGAGCTGGGGCTGCTCAGCCTGGAGAGGAGCCCCAGCTGAGAGGGGCTCAGCCCTGGGTGTCCCTGTGTGCAGGGAGGGCTCTGAGCAGGGCCAGGCTCTGCTCCGGGGGCCCAGCAATGGCACCAGAGCCACGGGCAGGGACTGACCCCAGGAGGATGAACTTTGCTGGGCAGTGCCCGAGCCCTGAACAGATCCCAGAGAGGCTGTGGAGTCTCCCTCAGTGGAGATGTTCCAGAGCTGTGGACACAATCTGTGGCATGTTCTCTGGGATGGCCCTGCTGGAGCAGAGAGCTGGCACCAGGTGACCACTGTGGTCCCTTCCAGCCTCACCCACTCTGGGATTCTGCGTGACTATTCTTGGTGGGAGGTTCTTGTACCATAAGGCAACATTTTGCTGAGCAATCGCTGCCCCCAGACATTTTCACATCTCTGTGAAAAATTCAGAACATTTGGGATAAAAATTTCTCCCAAGTGAAAACGTGCTCAAAAATAAAGTGGGAAGAACGTGATTTCACCACAATTCTTACCCCACCACACTATGAAGGACAGGGAATGAGATTTTTCCATACCTTACGCTGCTGTTCCATATTTCTTTGTGGAGCTAAACCCGGCTTTACCTAAAGCTATAGGGGCACATACTCTGCAATCACTTTGCACTCAGGAATACGTGTTTGCAAATGGAACACTAATCATTCCCTCTTTCCCAGCCTGTCTCCGAGGAATACATAATGTAATAAAGCAGACAAAAAAATTCCTGTGAATAGGGGAACTTTATCAGAACTGCTCCTGGGGTGCTCATCACGGGCTCATCACGGAGCGACGTGACAGCAATGCCAGGCGGGAACGCTCTGCTGGGAAGGATGGGGCCTGTCACATCCTGACAGGATTCATGGAATATCTGCTGCCACTCTGGTAATTAACTTGCCCCACCAGCGAGCACTGAGGGCTTGGCTGGGTGAGAACAGGGATTAATTTGGGCTATCAGTTATTTATTTATTTTTTGTCCCTGGGAACGCCCTCTTGCAAGGACCATGCTGCTGGCAGAGGGAAATTCAGCTTTTTCCTTAGGGCTGGCTGCTTCCCTGGCTCCTGTGCAGGTGGGAATGGGGCTGTCTGGAGTGACAACATCCAAAACAGAGAAGCTGTGGCTGCTCCATCCCTAGAAGTGTTCCAGGCCAGGCTGAAAAGGGCTTGGAGCAACCTGGGATGGTGGAAGGTGCTCCTGCCCATGGCACGGGATGGAATGAGATGGTCTTTAAAGTCCTTTCTGACCCAAACCATCCTGGGGTTTTGTGAAATGGGGAAATCCCTGCAGGGACTGCAGCAGTGAGCTGGGCCAGGTCTCGCTGACTGCCATGGGATTCCTGGTGGAAAGGCCAAGGGAAAAGACTCGTGGCATGTTCTGTTTGTCTGATGTGTGTTGAGAGCAGGACACGCTGGGAAAAGATGGATCAGAGATGGATAGAGGACACACCCAGAAATCAAAAGTTGCACGAAGGGAAGTGATCCTATTAATTCACTTTTCCATGGCTTAAAATTCTCAAATCTTTCTGCATATAAAACTCCCCCTGCTGCAGTGTTGCATCAGTGGGGGTTCATGTTTTGGGGGAAAGAGGCATTTGGGAAGCAGGAGTAGGTTTGGGTTGTTGCTTTCAGAAGTATTTTGGAGAGAATTAAGTAAAGGCAGTGAAACATCCCGGTTTGTCCCAGCTGAGATCCTGACCTCACATGGCAGCAGGGAGGACTCTATTTCTCAGAGAAGCAGGAAGTTAAAGGTGTGATGCATGTGCAACTCCTCTCTCTTCCTCTTGGTGGTTCCTGTCTTGGAGTTATTCCCAACAGCTCAGCGCACATTTTCCAGGGGGCATTTTCCTCAGCATTTCCTCCAACCTCTGCATTTTGGAGCCTGATTTTCTCCTCTTTGCTCCTTTGCACATTCCTTGCTGCTCCAGCTTATCCTGGAGGAGGAGAAGGAGGGAGAACCTGCTGCTGGGAAATGTCCTGCTCCATCTCCTGCTGCCAGGGCAGGCCTTTGCCAGGAAGGGGGATGTGTACCCTCTGCTCCCTCCCCTCCCAGCCTGTGGGAAGGTCCTGGATGAGCAGCTCAGCAGCAGCTTCTGTGCATGGCCCTGTTCCCAGTACATAATGGGTTCTGCCTGATATCCATTCTCCCTCTTCCTAATGAAGTGGTACCACCTTGGTGGCAGAGCCAGCCTGGAAAATAATGAAGGATTTTGCACTTGGAGGCACGGGAAGGCAGCCCTGGGGAGCGATCCTCCCCGAGACACAGGATTTATTGCAATTACCCAGCAACTGGAGGGAAGGCAGGAGCTGCAGACTTCCCAGGCACAGTTTTCCAGCATTAATATTTTTAATTAAGGTTATTGGCAGTGAGTTATGATTTTGGCAGAGCAGATGGCTTAACCTGAGGGGTGGGCTCTGCTTGTGCCCATGCTGGGGGACAAGATGCAAAGGTGCTTCTGCAAGTGTTCCTTGGGCCTGTGCAACCCCTTCTTTCCTCCTGATGAGGGGTCACTGTGGGGACAATGCCATTCTCCTTCAGCTCAGGGATTATTTTATCAATTTTATGAAAATTCCAAGAGGAATGAAGTCTCCTGCTCACTCCTTGGCTTCTGCTGTTACAGACAGGATCCAGGAGATGTGGTCAGGCTGCCACAGGATCAAAGGCATTTCATTTTTTGAAAGCATCACATTGATTTTCAAATCAATCTGGTTTATGTACTTCTGGAGACTCTTCTACCTCCACCCCACCTTGGCCATCTCGTAACACTTTCATGAGTTTAAGAATCTCTAATAATCAGTTTAAGAGTCTCTAATTATCAGGCACTAAGTGGTTTCCCCAAGGTCACATGGAAAGACAGCGTCAGATCAAGGAGCCAAGGCCAGGTACAATATACCTGTGGATCATCCTAAACCCTTAGGCCAAAAAAGTTCTGCTGTGACGGGCTTTTTTGGGTGCTCTTGTGGGGTTTTGGGATATATTCAACAACCACAAGTGGCCAACAGCTCTGCTTGTCCTCTGAGGTCTTCACCTTGAAAACGTTATATTTGGGTTGTTCTGCCAAAAACTGAGACCCTGATGTTGCCAGGAGGTTGTTGGCTAGCATGGGACATTACTCCACCTTCTGTGGGAAGGAAATAAGGCTGTGTGGGGGTTTGGCTTTGAGGGTGGGAAGGCAGCAGTAGCAAAAAACCCCCCCCAAGATTGATATGATATGATATGATATGATATGATATGATATGATATATGATATGATATGGTATGGTATGGTATGGTATGGTATGGTATGGTATGGTATGGTATGGTATGGTATGGTATGGTATGGTATGGTATGGTATGGTATGGTATGGTATGGTATGGTATGGTATGGTATGGTATGGTATGGTATGGTATGGTATGGTATGGTATGGTATGGTATGGTATGGTATGGTATGGTATGGTATGGTATGGTATGGTATGGTATGGTATGGTATGGTATGGTATGGTATGGTATGGTATGGTATGGTATGGTATGGTATGGTATGGTATGGTATGGTATGGTATGGTATGGTATGGTATGGTATGGTATGGTATGGTATGGTATGGTATGGTATGGTATGGTATGGTATGGTATGGTATGGTATGGTATGGTATGGTATGGTATGGTATGGTATGGTATGGTATGGTATGGTATGGTATGGTATGGTATGGTATGGTATGGTATGGTATGGTATGGTATGGTATGGTATGGTATGGTATGGTATGGTATGGTATGGTATGGTATGGTATGGTATGGTATGGTATGGTATGGTATGGTATGGTATGGTATGGTATGGTATGGTATGGTATGGTATGGTATGGTATGGTATGGTATGGTATGGTATGGTATGGTATGGTATGGTATGGTATGGTATGGTATGGTATGGTATGGTATGGTATGGTATGGTATGGTATGGTATGGTATGGTATGGTATGGTATGGTATGGTATGGTATGGTATGGTATGGTATGGTATGGTATGGTATGGTATGGTATGGTATGGTATGGTATGGTATGGTATGGTATGGTATGGTATGGTATGGTATGGTATGGTATGGTATGGTATGGTATGGTATGGTATGGTATGGTATGGTATGGTATGGTATGGTATGGTATGGTATGGTATGGTATGGTATGGTATGGTATGGTATGGTATGGTATGGTATGGTATGGTATGATATGATATGATATGATATATGATATGATATGATATGATATGATATGATATGATATGATATGATATGATATGATATGATATGGTATGGTATGGTATGAATCAGGAGTGTTTAGTTTTTGAAGGGTTTCCTGCTCCATGTCTGCATAGTGAGGAAGGAAGGGTTACAGGGTGCTCCCAAAATATCTCATTTAGGGTTTGCAGCCAGTGGTCATAAGGTCAAGGTTAAGCTTTGGGACAGTGGCCAAGTGACCTCAGGTTTCTGGAGTGGGGCTAATAATGTGTGTCCTCACACATTGCCTCCTGTCTGGAATTGTTATCCAAAGGTTTCCTTTGTCCTCGATTACCAGAGCTGGGCTGTTGGATGGGCAGGGAAAGGAGAGGCTCTGCCACACCTGGAGCAGGCTGCAGGCAAACCTGGAGAAATTCCTTCCTCAACAACCCCCTTCAGCATTTTAAATACCTGTGTGCAGCTCTCAGCATCCTGAAAGTGTCCAAGGCCAGCTTGGATGGGGCTTGGAGCAACCTGGGATGGTGGAAGCTGTCCCTGCCCATGGCAGAAGGTGGAACTGGATGGGATTTAAGGTCTCTTCCCACCCAAACCATTCCATGGTTCTATTTACATGAACCTACTCACCTGGACCTTTCCTCACTGCATTTAAGGCAGCATTTTCTGGAGCTAAAATAAAACTCAACTCCACATAACGATGCCATATTTCAACATTATCACCTTTTCCGTTTTGGAAAAGCTTCGCCTCCATCTCTGTCAAAGCTGACAGGAAAAGTTTGGTCTGGATTTTCCATCTCCTGAGCTCTGTGAGGAGCTGATGTAAACTGGACCACACAGAGAGGGTGGAAACCCAGCACCTTACAAGTGACCCTCAGCTCGTGTGTCCCAGCCAGTGGGTGCTGGTATCATAAAGCAATAATATCCATCGTAATTCCGTAGGCAGCAGGCAGCTCAACCCATCTCTACTCTTTCAATTTCAACCCAGATGCAATTTATCAACGACCAGTAGTTGTTTATTAGGTTAATTCACAAGCTGTTTGTCAGGCACACACTCACAGGGGTTTATTAACAGTATAAATCCCCTAAGATCTTTAATTTCCCCATGCCTGTGACTGTAGGTGCTAATTTCATAATTTAGACCTCACACATGACCTGTCCTCAGCCTTTTAAAGTAGAAGTCAAACTTGACAGGAGATTTTTCTCTTTAAGTGAAGACCAGCTTGGACAGGACTTGGACAAGCCTGGTCTAGTGTGGGGGACAGGGGTTGGAATGGGATGAGCTTTTAGGTCCTTCCCAACCCAACCCATTCCACGACTGCAAAGCCAACCTGCAGGATCTGGGGAGAAGGGAGAAGAGGGTGGCTCCTGTCCCTGTGCCTCTGCAGCCCAGGGCTGAGCTGCAGTGAGCAGCTCCCCAGAAGTAATTTCCAGGCAAAATTGCTGTAAAGAAAAAATTGACTTTTGACATAGGCTGATAAGCACTGATGTTTGTTTCCAAGGGCTTGTATTTTATGCAATTTAATACCTAACAATGACTGACAACAGTGGTGATGGTGAAAAACATTAAAAAGGAGGGAACTGCAGTCATTTCCAGCTGCAAGCTTCTCTCCTGGTGGGCTTTTTCCTGTGATTTTCAGCACTTAGCATGGTTGTTCTTATGCCATTGGTTTTGCAAGCTGAGGCTCACATCCCCAAACACCGAATTTCCAGCTGAAGTAAACCCAAAAGCATCCACAAAGGATGCAGTGAGTGTTGCCTCATCTTTGAAGGGGAAATGTCTTGTTCTTCTCAGATTATCTTCATGGATGGGGAAAATGCAGTGAGGTTATGTCCTTATAAGAGACACCTCTGAAGTCGAGTTCCTGCTGAAAGTGCTGTTTTGAAGGGAAGAAAAGCTCAGTTAAGCTCAGTGTTTTCCCTCATCAATCATTCCCATTCAGGTCGATACCTCTGTTAGGACAAATACAACCAGGAGCTGGAGTCTGGAGGCCAGAAAGGAAAGAGCAGCAGGAGCCTCTGATTCTTCTTTACTGGTGGTTAATGTGGTGTGGTCCAAAATAAATCGCTTCAGGACACTCAGAGCCTCTTTTAAGTGCCCTGAGCATGGCAGAGAGCCTGCCCTTTCCCTGCTCTGTGTCATCCATGGTATGAGTCCTGCTCACCCTTCCCACCTGTCCTGGGAATGGTGAGGTGGAATTGGATCCCATTCCCAAGCAGAGCTCAGTGGGGGAAGAGAACAGGAATGCGAGCATGGTTTGAGAGGACAGGGGGGCTGGAATGTCCTTGGGGTGGGCTAGGAGCCTTTCAGATACAGCTTCCTCCAAACCTGGAACTTGTCAGGGTTGGAAATGTGCTGGGTGGGTGTTGATCCATCAAAAGAGTGGAGGTAAATGGGGGAGGGCACAGCCTGGAGGTGGTGCCCAGGGCTTGGTATAAACAAATCCATGTGTCCAGAGAAGGGAATGGGGCTGGGGAAGGGCTGGAGCACCAGGAGTGGATGAGGGAGCTGGGAAAGGGGCTCATTCTGGAGAAAAGGAGGCTCAGGGGGAACATCCTGGCTCTGCACAACTCCCTGACAGGAGGGGACAGCCCGGGGGTCGGGCTCTGCTCCCAGGGAACAGGGACAGGAGGAGAGGGAACGGCCTCAAGCTGTGCCAGGGGAGGGTCAGGTTGGATGCTGGGAAGATTTTTTCTCCAAAAGGGTTGTCCAGCTCTGTCACAGCTGCCTAGAGCAGTGATGGGGTCCCCATTCCTGGAGGGCTTTAAGAACCACGTGGATCTGGCACTTGGGCACATGGGTCAGTGGTGGCCTTGGCAGTGCTGGGGAACAGTTGGACTCAGTGATCTTGGAGGGCTTTTCCAACCTAAATGATTTTGAAGAAGTTTCCTTAGAGGTAGGACTTCACATTAAAGATTGGACTGGAAAATCTTGGAGGTCTTTTCCAACCTGGTTGGTTCCATGCTGCTGTGAAAGTGTTTGGGGGAATGTGGCAGTTGGTGACTCCACCTCCTGTCTTTGTTTCCGTGCCATTTTCAATCATCACCATGGCAGGGTTTGACCCAGTTGCCCAGTTTTTATGGACTGTTGATCCAAGGATCCCTAGTCAAACTCTCTTCTGGTGTCATAGCTGATGGATTCCTGTCTGGATCCAGATATAATCCTGGAACCACCAGGAGCTTGGGGGTGGTTGGAAAGTGCTGAAGTGCTGTCAAGTGAGGTGGGCTCAGCAGAACGAATCTGTTGACAGCCTGGAGCATGAATACTTCATGCTTCATCCCTCATATAGAGCCCCCTTTGTTTATTCCCATCTTTATTCATCATCATCATCGTTATTTATTAATTAAGTTGCTTTGCCAAGCCAACAGCGTGAGCTCATGTCTGGACTAGAGTGCATGCATAATTAATTGCAAGTGTTGTGTTATGTTGTTGTGAGCAAAGGAGTGAAGAGTCTCAACAAAAACTCTCTGGAAAACCAGAGATTATATCCACAATCCAAGTGCTTCCTGAGCAAGAGGAAGAACTGGAGTCCAACATGTTGTTTAAGGGATTCGTGTTTGCACTACACCTTCAGAACTGACTTATCCTCTGTCCCCCTGTCAGCAATCTTCCTCAGCAGCTCTGAGTCTGCTCTAAATCAAATCAACTTTTTCCTTTCAACACCAACTTCCTTCCCCCGCTGCACTGACCTTCCAGTGAGAGGCAGGGAGGAGAAGATATCACACATAAAACAAAGTGAGAGGAACCCACAAAGAGGGAACTGAATTCCCCCAAAATGTCACCTTGCCAGTTGGCTTTTATTGTTTTGATAGCGAGGCAATTTCGCTGACAAATCCGTTATCAGCTGCACAAAAGCAGGAATGTGCCAGGGCATTGCAAAGTCCTTCTGAAATAACACAGCTCCGAGGAGCACTTGTGAGGGACCAGGGATACAAATGCATTCTGAGCATCCAGAAAACACTGTAGAGGGGGCATAAATCAGTCCTGCTGAAGCTGTGACTTTCCCTGGAAAGTCTCAGCATTTGGATGCACAGCAGCAGAGGAAACAGGGGACAAGGGACACAGAGGCAGCACCCTCCTGCTCCTGGTGAGAGGATTTTATTCCAGCCAGCACCTGGTGGCCTTCCTGCTGATAAATTCCTATCAGTAACCTGACATCAGGGAGGAAAAGGGAAGGAGAAAAACCCCTCAGTCCTCTCACCCTTCCTGATTTTATTGCCCTCCTGTGCCTTAAAGCCTGGTCCTGATTTAGGTAGAAAGATGCTTTCTTCCTGCAGGACACGGGCCTTGCAGGAACACCTGCCAGGAATGGCAATTCCTTCTGGGAGTGGTAATTTGGGGGGTTGTCTTGCATCAAGGCAGCACAAGTGGTGCCAGGGGCAGCTTCTTGCACCTGCACAGGACAGGAAGAAACGGCCTCAAGGGCAGGGTCACGTTGGACATCAGGAGGAATTTCTTCATGGAAAGGGTGGTCAGGCATTGGGAGGTGGTGAAGTCTCCATCCCTGGAGAAGTTTAAGGAAAACTGGATGTGGCACTCAGTTCTCTGGCTGGTGACAAGGTCAGGATCAGTCACAGGTTGGACTTAATCATCTTGGACACCTTTTCCAACCTCAGTGATTCTGGGACTCTGGAATTTTCAGCATGGACATGGGAAGGTTTTTAACAGCTGGGAGAGTAGTTGGACACAGGTGAGTTTGAGCCTGAGCAAGCCAGCGTGGCCTGACTCAGCTTTGGCATTCACCTTCCTTTTTACCCTCTCCCACAATAATGGTTTATATGCTGATCCTCACCTTTTCCCATCCTTTCCAAGCTTTCTTTCTTGCTTATACTTCCCAATGCCAGTACACAGACCATTCAGGACAGTTTCTTGAAAGAAACCTTTGCTTGAAAGAATTTAAAAATAGGCAGAGTTGAGTGAAAGGTTTTGCTCAAAGACCAAGAGTAAAACGTGAATTTCAGCAGTTTTATCCCTTTTGCTTTTCTTCTTCCTAAGAGACTCTTTTCAAAAGCCAACATGAAAAAATCTAAATACATGAGGTTAATCACATGTTGTAAATGCACACTAAATAAATGTCTAATTTGAGCTGTGTCTGTGCTGTCAGGGGACTGCACAGGCCATGACCTCCTGCATGTGGAGGATTCCCAGGAACCACGTGGATTTATTTTATTATTCAGTTAATCCGTTTGTAGCTGCTTCACTGCAGTTTTAGTTCAACATATTGGAGATTGATGGGCACACCTGGAGCTGAAGCCAGAGAGCTGTTTAGGAGTCAAACCCATTCCCAGCAGCTCCTAGGCTTAATTTAGTGCACATGCAACCCCAGAACTCCATATTGTTATGTTTGATGCTTTCTTACAAGGCCAGAGTTAAAAGCAGAGAATACGGGAATGGTTCAGGTTGGAAGGGACCTTGAAGCTCATCCACTTCCATGGGCCTTCCACTATCCCAGGTTGCTCCAAGCCCTGTTCAACCTGGCCTTGGACACTTCCAGGGATCCAGGGGCAGCCACAGCTTCTCTGGGAAACTTGTGCCAGGGCCTCCCCACCCTCACAGGAAGGAATCTCTGCCCAATATCCCATTCTATCCCTGCCCTCTGGCAGTGGGAAGCCACTCCCCCTTGTCCTGTCCCTCCATCCCTTGTCCCACGTCCCTCTCCAGCTCTCCTGGAGCCCTTTAAGGAGCTGGAAGGAACTCTAAGGTCACCCCTCTCCTTTCCAGGCCTTCTCAGCCTTTCTGCCTTAGAACACAGCATGCAAAAGGAAAAGCAGTTCCCCAAATGCTCTGGATCCCTCCACAAAAGGCTCCGTTCTTCCGCAGCTCTGGGACAGGAGCAGAGGAAAGTTCCACCCACCCCCTTGGAATCAGCATCAGAACAGCAGCGCTGAGGATTTGCATGGAGCATCCAGCAGCTCCTGCTCGTGGAGCTGTGAATGTGTTCATTTGTTAGCTTCAACAAGGTCATTCCCACTGCTAAGCATGATCCTGACACATTAGCAGGAGTGCTGTCCAATTCATTCGCACTCCATTAAGCAGCTGGGAAGGTTTTCCTGCTCTCTCCCAGTTCTTTCCCCCCCCAGCCACAGACAGGGAGTCATCTCTCAGGAGCTCAGGTGGCCGTGAGGAGAGCACATCCTGTCCTGCAGTGCCTGCACCCTGCTTTACAAGCAGGGAGTGAAACCTGAGGCATTCTGGTGGCACTGGGGACCCCAGTGTGGTGCCTGGGATGTAAACTGGGCATCCCTCTCCCTGCAGGGCAGGGCACAGTGATGTCCCATGGCCTCAGGGATTTTCCTCTGCTCTGCTTATTGAGCTTCAGAAAAGCCACCAGAGTTTCAAATGTCACCATTGTCAACTTTCAGTCATTCCAGAGGAAAGTGGCAGCTGATTTTTCTGTTGCTTCCACCTGGGATTTCCATCAGAATCTCTCCAGGCTGCTGCCTGCATTTCATACTTGCTTCCTGGGAAAACACAGTGCTGGGGTTTTGACAGCAACCTTTCCACAGAGTCAGAAAGATCCTCAGTGGGTTTGTTTCACTGCCCTGGTTTTGTGACAAAGCTCAGGGAGAGTTTCCTGCCTCGTCCTGCTTGGATGGGTGTCAGTTCTGCATGAGCTGGGCCAGCTCAGGAGGGTGCACAAGGAAATACTCCCTGTCAATTAAACTGGGGAAAATGTCAGCAGGAGAGGAGTGCAGCAGCCTCCTCTGAGAGCTCTCCCTGGGGACACGAGGTCCTTTCCTGTCTGCATTCCATGAGCCATTTGTCCAGCTAGAAGTTCTCACAGCTGGAGACACAGACCAGTGCCAGGAGACAAATTGCCTGTTTTCTACAGCTTTCCCCAGTGGCTGTCCCCAGTTCAGACCTTTGTCTAGAGATGCTCCTTCTTTTCCTTACAGCTTTTAGACCAGTAATCATATCAGGAGCTTGGGATTGAGTAAAGTTCTGGTTCAGTTCTGGTTCTTCATCCCACAGAGTTTGTGACTCTAAAGAAGAACCTGAAGACTCCTCTGTGTGTGTCTCTTCCCTCTGTCACACCTGGTTAGGTCACAGTTCATGGTATCATGGAATAACGTGTTGGAAGGGGGCTCAAACATCATCTGGTCCAACCTCTCTTGGCAAAAGCACAGTCTAGACAAGATGACCCAGCTCCTTGTCCAGCTAAACCTTAAAAGTGTCCAAAGCTGGGGAATCCACCCCTTCCCTGGGGAGATTATTCCAATGGCTGATTGTTCCCACTGTGAAAAATGTCCTCTTGTGTTCCAATGTTTTCTTGATGAGGTTTCCTCTGATCCTGCTGCAGTTCTGAGCTGCCCCTGAAGCCATGGCATAGGGAACATGGTTTGGATAAGTCTCAGAGCTGGAATTGTCCTCTTGCTTTGGTTTGCTGGGAGCAGGGTGGGGCTGGCCTGGCCCAGCCACCTCCCATGAGGTGCCCACGGTGCTCCTACCTTGGTCCAAACCCCCAAGTTTAACTGAAGTCTCAGCAAAATAATGTGAGTCCATGGAAATCAATGGAGAAGAGCTGAAAACAATTGATTGGAATCAAAACACGCTGCAATCAAATTTGGAGGGACTGAACTAATGGATCATAAGGTGCCTGGTGAATGGGGCTGATTGAATTGAGATGAAAGGTCCTGC